>LOJH01004007.1:0-18559 GCA_001685095.1 Ellobius talpinus
ACAGCCACATGGCCATACACAGATTAATAAAAATGGGTTAAATTAATATGTAAGTGTTAGCCAATAAAAAGCTAGAGCTAATGGGCCAAGCAGTGTTTTAAATAATATATTTTCTGTGGGGTTATTTTGGTTCTGGGTGGCCTAGATGAACAAGCAGCCTCCTTTCTACAACTGTTCAATGTTCTTGGACCAGCAGGGGTCCAATTGAGTTCTTTCAATTAGTTACTTTGCCATGTGAAAGTTCCTTAACATTTCAAATATAATTTTCTTACCTGTTAATAATGGGGTCAAGGATTTATCACAGTATCTATTGATATGTTTTGTAAGGATTAAATAAAATGATGACATACTCCCATGCTTTATAATGGAGTGATCTCCTCCTAACTAATGTTATGTAGTTAGCCTTATTTGTTTCTACCCTAAGGTTGTAATAAGCTATATAAAATATTTGTTGAGATTACATCACAAACTCTAGTAATTGTTTGTGAAATTCATGTTGAATGAATAATAACAGATGCATTCTTGAGGATATTAAATGTTCAACTAAATGTAGCTGTAATTGTAAACTCATTGTGTCTGTGTAGATAGAAGATTCAGGACAGATGGTGGCATATCCCACCAGAATCTGGGTAGATGCAGTGGATATTTAGTGGATATTTCTGGATTTAGCATAGATCATGGGGTTGGGAGAGTCCACCATGAGACAGGTACTTTCTAGTGTTAAGGTACTCTACAAACCAACCCTGGCTGTGGCCTTTAGAATTAGAAGTCCTCAGTATCAATGCAAGGTCATACCCCCTAGAAAATTTCTAAAGAATCTAGACAGTTCTGAGTTCAACAAAATGGATGCAGGAAAGGTTGCTGACACAAAGGGGACTTACTAAAAAGATGATTGTTCAATGCCTTCCTTAATGTGGTAATGTGATTTGATCTGAACGGACACCTAAAGCTCACGTGCTGAAGCTTGGTCGCTGGCTCGAGTCCTACAAAGAAACCATGGAATCTTCAGAGGTGACAAGCAGTAGGACCAAGTGAGCTGTTCGATCCTGGGGGTATGTCCTTGAAGATGCTCCCCTCCCACCTTCTCAGCCACACCTTTCTACCAAAAGCCCAAAGCAATGGGACAATCAGCCAAGTGTTGAACCCTCTGTAACCATCAGCTCAAGTAAACCTTTTCCCTCATTAGCTAATGGCCTCAGGTGTTTTGTCATAGTGACAGAAGGCTGGCTAATGCATACCTTTCTTTACGTTTACCACTCTTACCCCTTGCACAACCAGCATAATTGGCTTAGCTTTATAAATACATATAACCATGTGTAGAGAAAATATGTCATTTTTCCTTTAAAAATATGTAGTGGGAAAATTTATATACATAAAATGAGACATGGAGAAGAAGAAATATCAGACAAGAGTGCCAGAGCCACTGAGATGTTCCATAGGGATGAGGTGACGGAAACATGCAGAGGGATTCCAGTCGTCTTTGAGCTTGCACAGAACGTATGGAAGTGTAACAGGCATTTGCATCGCAGAGCAATATGAACTCTTTTTTCATCTCCTGTGACCAGGACCTGGTACGATACTGGCACAAAGCAGCAGCTACATATTTCTCAAGTAAATAATTGACTTTTTGTTAAAATGGAAACTTGGTCAAGCAGGCACCAAGCCTGGACCAAGCCCCGAAGCACTGAGCCAGTGTGCTGGCCCTGTCTTTATTTTCCCTTCTAGAACTCTGGTACTGGGAAAGTCCTTGTCCTGCCTGGGAAGATCCCTTGGCGTGGTCTTTGGCAGAGATTTTGATAAGGGGAGATGGTGGAATGGCACTTGCAAAGGAACTTGAGAGGCTGGAGTGGGTAGTTCCAGTCTCGGGATGAGTGAGGACTCTGAGCACCACGGCTAGCAGCTGTTCAGAGGCAGGAAAATGGTGTCATTCAAAGAGCTATCATAATTTGGCAAGGAATGCTCCAATCAGTAGCCTTTCTAATACATGTAATTGTTATGCAAATGAGCCACAGCACATTACCCAGGCTGAGAATGAGAATTTTAGCTCTGTGCTTTTCAAGGAGCCCAGGGGCCCAAGAAAAGTGGCATTGCCCATGTACTAGAGGGATCAGCAGAGCTGTCTTACTAGAGTTGACTGCTTCAGTAAATAAAATTGTTTGTTTGTTTGCTTTTGTGCAATAAGAGAATGGGACCCAGGGCCTTATTAGGTAATTAGATACTTACTAGGTAAGTATCTAATCACTAAGCTACATCCTCGGTTCTTCCAAATTTTAGTTTCTACCTAAAGCTGGCTTCAAACACATGATCTTCCCACCTCTAGCTTTTAAGTGCTGAGTCACAGGCCACTACGTTGGACTGACTCTTTACAAATGGAAAGAATTCTGGTTTATCGAGCAAATCAAAAACTTGAGTATTATTTTATGACTGGAAATATTAGTAGCAGAATATTGAAGATGAAGAGATTTTGAGTCTACCACGTTCCAAGAGTTATAGTTCCAAGGAGGAAATGAGGTACAGAGTGTGAATTGGGGTTTGGTTAAAGAACCCAGTTTTCCTGCCTCCAAGTTAAGGTTCATGGTACAATGAAAGCCCGTTTCACAGACTTATGTATCTACAATGAATTCCTTTTTTCCCAAGGCCTCTCATTTTACTTAACTTTTCACCCAAGAAATCCACAAGCATGTAAGCAGTCACAGTTACAGATAGAATTAGGAGGTAGAGGAGTTGGTGTTTAAAAGAGGGAGTGATTGCATTTGGGAGAAATTTGAATTGCTCCTCAATGTACGTGATATGTGTGATAGACAAGTCCTGATGTCTTCTCAGGTATAAGGGAAGAGGAGAGAAATAAGAGGCCCTAGGAATTGTGCACCATGGGCAGAGCAAAATGGTGCCTGCCTAAGGAGCACTGGGCTCTGAGGAATGGAGAGAAGATACAGAGAGTTCAAATGCATCCAGGGAAGAGGTGAGGCCTAGGCCTAGTCTTACCCGAGAGCTAGGCAGTAGAAAATGTCCTGGGCTTAGAGCCTAAAGCCTGCGTGCACATCTTAACTACACAAACGTTGACATGGGATCTGGTGAGACTAATTTAAGACTCTAAATCCTGACTTCCTTTCTTCCAAGGTAAGCTATAAAAATGGGAGTTGCCTAACGTAGTTCCTCACAAATAGAAATGACTTTACGTTATTTTTCTCCTTCCTCGTGTTGTATTTGAAGCTTAGGTTGATGTAGCTTGTGGTTTTCCGTCCACTTTTATATGGAGATTGCACTTACTGCTCACCTTTAATCCTTTTCCTAGAATTAGCTGGGCATGAGTTCATCATTCATAAACCAAAATGGTAGTCATTGCTCTCTTTCTGCTTTTCCTCATGAAATCTCTTTTCTGTGGTCATTGTACATGAAGCTAAGAAATTATATCCCTGTAAATATGTATTAGGCAAGTAGCCAGCAGATAACTCCTTAGGTGTGTGCAGTTTCCTGTCTGCACACCTACTGTGCGAGACCATTTGTCTCTCAGGCCATCAAGGTCCTTTCCTGCCCATGTTTCTTGACTCTCGTTGCTTCCCCAGCTTCCTCTTCAGGCCAGATTACTTTCTTCTGTTTCCTTGGGTATGTTGACTGTGAATATGGCCCGTAACTTAGTCTTCCATTAGCTAAGACAGTCCTCTCCCACCTTCAGCTGCTAATCCAAACAGCATTCTTACTTTGTCACACAGGTCTGACCCCTGTTTTTTTGTGGCTCTGTCATAGCCTCAATGTGATCCCTTGTGCCACAACAGTGTCCTGCCAGGTCTCAAAGACTGCTTCCTGATTGCTCTGGATCATCTTCTCTGTCTTACTGATATAATGATACTGTACAGTTTGTTTTCCAAACTGTACCTTTTATACAACTTTTGTATCTTCCCTTGTGCATAGGGCTGTGTAGGGCATGAAACAAATGCCAAATATATGCTTACGAGAGCAGTCAAGCCAGCATCCCCTCCAAGATTCAGAGCAGACATCCTGGCTCTTGTCCACAGTGACCAGTAAATTGAAGGGAAACCCTTGGGCCTATTTGTGACTGAGCATTTAACAAATTACCTCTTGCTTGTGAGCAGAGTAGAGATGGCCCGGAAGCCACTGAGGGAGAACAGAGAGGGGACAGTACATGCCTGTATTTAATGTCAATTTCCTGACTATATAATGCACTTAAAAATTAAACTTGCTAAAGGCACTTCAAGTGCCTTCCTTGCTAACACTTCATTACAAAGTACTTACCAGTAATAAATCCACAGGGCCCATGTTTTAGAAAACAAGAAATACTTAAGACAAATTAAAAACACAGAATTCTCTGCCTACTTCCTCTTCTTGTTTCTAGAAGAAATAAATGATTTCTAGCTGAAGTATTAAAGATGTCAGGGCTATTATTAATATGATAGTTTAATAATAACATAAAATGCCAAACTTTAATCTCCCTTGCAGGAATTGAATATAAACTGGTAATTAAGAAATGAAGGAGGAGTTTCTCGATGCCTGGTTTTTATTATGCAGAAAGGCCTCTCCCTTCTCCCTCTTCATGATTCGGTGGAGGTGGAGGAGTTCTGGACAGGCTGCTGGCGACCCTCTTCTACGCAGCAAGACAAGACTGGAGCAGGATGGGAAAAGCTGTGGACTGCCAGACTTCAGCTCCTGAGTGTTTCCAGGCAGTCTTGTGGCTGTTGCCTTCTCTAGTATCATGAAAGCCATTTCCTCAAGGTGCCTAATGTCTCCCAAACTCCAGATTCACCCTTCCTTGACTCCCCTGTCTTCTTTAGCGATGACATTTGATGGACTATTTAGTCTTGTCCTAAACACTTCACTTTCTCCATCTGCAGCTTTCCACCCAGCATCCTAGTCCTCAGCCCCTTCGCTCATTGCTTCCTTTCATAGAACTTGTATTAAATATTGCTTCTCCTCCAAGCTCCAACTGTTTTAGCACCTTCATGTCTACTTCCTCAATTCCACATTTTCTTTTGGTTGTGGAGATTTTATTTAAGGTTTTGTTCTAGAGGCAAAGGTAATAGATGAACAAATAAATAAGTGAAAACATCGTTGACGGTAGAGACGTATGCTAAAAAGAAAGTTACAAGACTGGAGTTGGTGCAGGTTATGCCCATGTGGGAGAGTGGCAGTTCTAAAGAGACAATCTAAGGGAATCTAGAGCCAGTCATGTATGCTGAAGGGGAGAAATCTTCCTTTTTTCATTACTTTAAAAATCATTATTATTTTAATTGCAAGTATTTATGGGGTATGGTGTGATAATTTGAAGCGTGTATACAATGAGTAATGATCAACTCAGAGTAATTAGATTTCCATTTCTTTATATTTTTGTTTTAATTTTTGATTAGCACATAATAGATGTGCATATTCATAAGGTACACTGATATTTCTCGAGCACAGAGGCAGGAGTGCTCCTCATACATTAGGAAAGAGAAGGGGAGGCCAGATTCAGGGGGTGAGGATGACAGCCCAGTCTTTATCGCATCTCCGACCTCATACTTTACTGGTCATCAGCTATTGGCCACCTTGCTCTGAAGAAGAATTGTCACTGTCAGGCAACTGTCTGTCCTCCTCAGCCCTCCTCTGTCCTGTATTCATTTCTACTTTTACCAATTTGACAGTGCCATTTTCTCATTCTTTCTCTTTCCTTTGAGGCAAACCATTTCCAGCAGGCCCTGCATTTTCTATCAGGAGTTCCATATCTACTCTGGCCCACATCAGTCAATTATATGTCTCCCAGTAATTTCCTATGTGAATATCATCTTTCTATGAGATTACAAACCACTATAGCAGAGAGAGAGAAGGAGAGAGAAAGAGAGAGAGAGAGAGAAAGAGAGAGATCACCGTATTTCAATTCACCATGACTCTAAGCTGCTCAGAGCCATTGTAATAAACACTTTTCTGAACTGAATTAAATATATTGAACCTGCTTCCTATTTTAGCAAGTACATAGATCAGGTAGGTCACCAAAGACTCCTATACGTGTGCTATGTAATTATATCTGCCAGCTGTTGTTGGGTACACCAGCTCCCACTGCTCCTAAATATCTCTTCCTTATATTTACAATTCAAGGACCAGATGACATAAGTTCTGCCAAAGTGTATTTATGAGAAGATGAAAAAAATATGGCTACACGAGTGAATGTGTAGCTGCATGTACTGTTAGTGTGACGTGAGTTCTTGGGATCAGGGAAATGCAATTCAAATGGATAGATGCCTATGAGTTAAAGCTAGATGGAATCTGGCCCAATTCCAGTTTCTTGGTATTTTAGGGTATTATTTAGTTGTTATTGACACAGTGGAGGATTAGGTTCAGTGACTCAGCCGAGTAGGAGAGATAGATCTTCCTTAGGAGCCTAGGGCAGAGGGAGCAAAGCAGCTGTAAATAGCTTAGCAATCAGTGCTTCCTATTTTGAATAAGTGTTTCCAATAAGAAACACACACACACACACAAAGCCCCTCATAAACAAAAATAACTAACATCTGTTAAGCCTGGCAATTTACAGAACACTCTCACACATATTATTTTATTAGGCATACCAGCAGCCTTGCAAGTAGATACTGGGGAGAGATGGTGATTTGTTGAGGGCACCAAAGCCCTTAACTGTGGAGAAAGTGGACCATCTCACCTAGGCAAGAAGAAGCTAGTTTTGGAGACCATGGTCTTCCATTTATCTCTTGATTTCGGTTATATGTCACTGGTCCTCCAAACGATGGAAATGGCAGAAAGTTGCCTATGACGTTATCTGAATATTCCTCCACTTCTCTCCCTATTCCAGTTTTGAAATAAAGAGTTCCATAGAGATGCTGTCACTTATCTATATGTTTGGAAGCAAAATGCAAGCTGTATCCCTTTACTCTTCTGAACTTTTACAGGTAATTTAATAAATAAATGAAAAACAAACTATGAAGAGTAGCTGAACCAAGTCTTTCATTTCTAATAGGATCCTAAGTGCCAGAAAGTGCTGGGAGTGATTTATTATCTTGTTATTATAAGTGACGAGGAAGCTTTCAATGGAGTCCTTGCTAATTTCTAACAGCTGCATTAAATCAGAAACTCTATTAGCTATTACAAAGCCATCATCCTATTTTTCTGCAAATCGCTAGAACACCTGATGATGGGAGTTTGGGGGCTCTTATCTACTCTACAGGCTGACCTTATCCTTGACCCCCACAAGGGAAATAAACGCAAGTCAGAGGTGGAATGATGTTGGTCACATCAGTGACTCAGGATTAATAACTGGCTGGCTGTTTTTTATAGGAGACACTCACAGATAGGAAAATAGCTTTTTAGCAAAGGCTGCTTTATTAAGAGAATAGATTCTAAGTCTGTGTTCTTCAACTGCAATGTAAAGTTTTAAGTCTCTAGCTGCAATGTGTCCAGTTTTAAAGCTAATTTCAGTAACTGTCCATCCCCTGGAGAAAGGACAAAATAATCCTCTGCAGTCAAATCTGACAGACATGGCAGATGTCATACAGTCATTCTGATTTCCAGTACAATGTATCTCCAGGGACTAATTCTTTCTGTGTGTGTCTCTCTGTGTCTATCTGTCTGCCTGTCTCTGTCCTCTTTCTCTGTTTTTCAAGACAGGGCTTCTCTGTGTAGTCCTGGATGTCCCGGAACTCAGAGATCCACCTGCCTCTGCCTCCTGAGTTCTGGGACTAAAGGCGTGCACCATCACTGCACAGCTGGACTGGTTCTCTTTTACCAGACCTGGTAACGTCTTAAATTAGGCAACTGTGATGAGTCCAAAGCAGTCATCAGTGACTTTCTAAAAATAAACCTTGAGCTGACATTCCAAGACCTGGATCGGCAGGCATGTGAAAAGTACTGTCTGATAGGGAACTGGGAAATGGCTCCTCTTCCCCCAGAAGTTATGTCTGGTGTGTCGCAATAACCCTGGTGTGTGAGACAGGAAAGAAAGAGACCAGCTACTAATTTCAGAAAATGCCTAACTAGACAGAATAAAGAATATTTTCCAGGAAAATAAATTTTCCAAGGATTAGAAATGGGTTGGGATGTGAAATGCTCAGACGACTTTGCTTGCAACTTCAGGCTAAAAGAAGGTAAACTGGGTAATTAAAGAATCTTAATTTTTTATTATTTATTATATTAGTATTTTTTAAAACTGTGATATAAGGTCTCACCAAATCACACAGGCTAATAGTGAACTGATGAAATTCCTACCTTAGACTCCCAAATAGCTGAAATTACAGTGCTCTGTTGTCGGCCTCTGCTAAAAGTTCCATGTGAGTCCATATCCCTGTTCTTGCCAGTCATTGTTTACACATTTTTTTTCTATCGACTTGTAGCTATTTACCTGTAAAACTCATCAGGGTTCATTCTAATACTTTCAGGATTGATTTTCCAAGTTTTTGGAATTTTGAATGGGTACTGTGTTTACATAGTTTCCCCCTTTTTGAAAATCCTGTCTGACATTTGGCTGAAACGAGGAAAAACTATAGAAAGATGGCTGAAAGGGTAAGGTCCAAGTTAAAAAAAACAGTAAATTCCTATATTTAAGACCAACAGGAAGGGTAACCTTGATACAGTAAAATATAACCCATAAAGAGACAAAAAGTCATCATTAGAATAAACCTCCTGAGCTATCAAGATGGGCTGAAACCCGAAGCACAGCTGGTTATCAGTCTATATGCGAGGGGGCGTGGCATCTCCTGAGTAGGTGAAGAGCAGGCAGATCCACACAGAAATAGTTTGGTAGGCTTGGTCAGAGGTCGGTAAGAGCCTTCCCTCGCAGTGGTTTCTCTTTCTCTTGAAAGAAGGTGGTGAATGTCTGTTGGGAGCAGGAGTCCATGGATGGGGAGTGACAGGACCTAGATGATGGGAGACGTGTTCGTATGAATGAGATGATAGTGGAGAGGCTTGGGAAAGGGTATTATAGAGAGTAGGGCTAGAAGTTGACCAATGAATGGTGTAAACAGGGAGGGTGAGGGTGAGCGCTCCTGACCTCCGTGAGCCCAGGCTTCTGCAGGAGCCAATCAGCTGTGATGTGTCCCCAATTGTGCTTGTCATTCAGCTACAGACTCAGAAAGTAGAAGGCCGTGTTTCTCCAAGGTTGGAATTGGAGTGCACGTTTGTGATGGAATAGGTTAATGAACAAGGGCGTCTACGGTGTTGAGATGATGACAACACTAAGCCACAACGTCCACAGCAGCTTCAAAGGCAAGTGAAGTGAGCACAGAGTACATGCATTGCGACAGAGTCATAGGGCTACTGATCGGGGATTTCTAGTGCACAAACATGCAACATGATGGGAACTGTCGTCACACAAGAGAACTGGCAGCAGAATGATGGCCATATAAGCATAGGATATTGAAATTAGTGATTTTTATCATTAGGGGAAATGGTTGCATTTTATGATAAAACCTGTTTTCTCCTACCCAGTCTAGCAGCATGAGCCCCAGAAAATTCTTTAGAGTGTAGGCAACATCTATCTGCAAATCTAGGCCAGGATACAGCTCACAATTGGGAATGAAGAGGCTTCATCAATGAGAAGAGAAAGGTTGCCAAGGCAGGCTCTGGCGGGCTCTGGCAGCATTACACTAGTTGATTAAAAACAAACAAGAAACAAACACAAAACTGTCACACTTTCTGGCACTATGTGGTGTGTGGAGTGATAGCTGGGGGGAACATGCCAGGGATGGGCAGTGGGAAGCTCTTTGTAGACCTGGGTGTGCCCATGCTTCCAAAACTGTGATACCAGGTGGCAGGCAAGTCTGTTCCTTGACAGGTGTTCTCTTTCCGTTGACATAACTATGAGCCAAAGGTAGCCAAGGTCTGATCTGTCATTTAGTGCCTCCTACCCATGACAGAAGAGGGCTATGGTTTCGCATGAAGATCGGGGGAAACTCACTGGGAACAAGGAAGGGTCTGTTCTCAGTTCTGTTTTTGTTCAGTGGCAAACAGAGCCACTTGTCAGGCTGACGGTCCCTGCACATAGGCACGGCAGCAATAGTTTGAAAGAGGGTAGAGAGAGATGGCGGAAAAAAGACATTAAAAGGAAAATGTCACTATTTCCAAATGCCATATTATCTGACAGCTACTCTTTATGTTGCAACAGCTGCTTAACATGACAAACGATGGCTTTAATGAAAATGCACACAAGGAGATGTAGCGCCAGAAAATGAATAATGGAGCTTTCTCTCCTGACATGTTGAGGAGAATATTCAGTCAGCAATGAATAGGACCTTGGTAGCTGTGTTGCCAGTTGCTTTCAGACAACCCCTAGTAGGTGGTTGGCTCATTTGTCAGTCAGGTTTCATTCACAGAAAGCAGAATCCACTGCAATGGCTTATCTGTTTAGCAGAGATGATTTCACACGGGGTATGAAATGGCTTTGCCCAATTCTAGCGATGTCTGCCAAAGCAGGTTGGAATTTCAGAAAAGTCACATCGTAGAATTAGAGCTTCTAAGAGTTCGTGTCTTATGACCAGGAAGCTATTGTTTCTCCCAAACAGAGACACAGAAATCTGGAAGCCACCAATAGTAGGAAACTTGCCCTAGAGTAGCTGTCTTGAGCAGGAAGCCACTCCTCATTTGCTCAAGTGATAAACACCCATTTGCTTATGGTGGGCACTAGACACAGCAAACATGAAGGTCTTAACTCCTGGTAGTCTTGCTACAGAGAGAGCAAGTGCCCTTGTGATGACGCATGTCACCAGGAATAGCCACAGCAGTGGCAGCAGCACTGTACTCTATGGAAATAAACAAAGTGAAAGAAGCTTTGTAAGTTAGGGCCAGGAGCAGTCAGTGGTGGCAGAACACTCCTTGTGCGGGTGTGGAAGTCAACAATGAAAGTTCCATGTGGTTTGAAGCAGAGGAGAAAAGGCCGAAAGAAAAATGCAGGAAAGAGGAGAGAGGCCAGAGGAAGCGAGGAAGCAGCCTGCCATAAGCTCTGGAGAGTGAACAGCTGTCTTTACCCTTCACTGACAGCCATGTCCCTCCCACCCTGGAAAGGGAGCAAAACTCAACAAGTGCAACCTCCTCAACAAGGTCATTCCATGTTTCGAATTAGAAGAGCCCTGCTAATAAAAGCTGGAGTATGGAGTATACCCACCATGTGGAAAACCAGAAGTGAGGTATGGTAGACATAAGGATAGAAGCGAAACCATGCAAAGAATGGCTATTTGCAGGGACTAGGCAGCTTGCTCACAACACAGATAGAGTCATTAAGGTGTATTATTTTTAAACTATAATAGAAACATGCATATTATTTCATGAACAAAAATAAAATAGGAAACATGACAGAGAAAACTATGTGCAAGTCAGAAAGATTGTTTTAATACTGTCCAAAGCCATATTGTGCTACCGTAACCTATTAAGTCATCACAAGGAGCAAAACAAGATTCTACTTGTGTCTTCAGGGAATGAAGACACTCAGAGTTTCTGGCAGAACTGTCACTTGGAAAGATTGTAAGGGATGCAGCCTTTGTTTTCTTTATTTATCCAGAAGAAAATACCTCTTCATCACAGTTGGGCATTTCGTGCGAGAGTTTGAAGTTCTTCCAACACTGAGCTGTGGAAGGTAGGAAGAGAGATAAGACTCATGCAGCTCTACTGAAGAGGCAATAATTTATCTGAGGGCTCCAAAAATAATAGAGTGAGTAACTAGTTCACAAGTTAATTGTCAATGCCTTAGAAGACCGAAGGATTCCAGATAGAGAATTCCTGGCCTCCAGAGGGAAGATCCACATGCAGTCATAAGGAACAAATTCCGTAATGGGTGAGATAAATGAAAGGCTAGTGAGGTGGGAACTGCTTGCAGGGCTCTCTGTGGAGGGGGTCAGCCTGAAGTAGAGTCCTGAAGGAAAGGCAGAGCTGACTTCAGTAGAAAAGGAGAGTAAGATCCTGAAGAGAAACAGCTCAAGGAGACCTTGAGTAAGGTCTGATCTTAGTGAGTGATGCTGGACAACCACAGGGAAAGAGAGGTTTTAAAAAATAACATCCTATGCTGGAAAAGAAAAGTGGGATTCTTATTCAAAGAGTAATAAATGCATTGATAAATACTTTGAACATATTCTCTAGTCACTGGAGATACTGACATTCCAAAGTAAATTAGACTGTTATTGCCTTAATTAAGTGTACATGATTCTAGACTCTTCAGGACTACAGTAACAGCTGATCTCTTTTGTTTAGTGTGTATATATATACATATACATATGTATATATATGTATATGCATATGTACATGTTTCCTAGTCTTCCTCAAGCTCCACAGTTGAAGTGATTTTTATACTTCAGCCTCCAGAGTGGCTGGTACAAACAGGTACATACCACCCCAAAACTAGTCTCATCTTTGATCTTGAAGTTTTAGGATGTTTGTTTGTTTTACAATCCATTGCCCTTTTAAATATGTGTAGAATTCATGTATTCATCTGTTTGTTTGTTTTGTTTTGTGTGTGTGTTGCTATAATAAAATGTCCCAGACTGGTTACTTCAGTGAGAAAATAGGTTTCCTTAGCTCATAGTTCTAAAGATTCAAGAACATGTTTCCATCTTCTACGGCGGTTCTCACTGAAGATCGGACCACAGTGGTAGAAGTATGTGTGGAAAAAGCCACATAGCAAGAAAAGAGTGACAGACTGAAAAAATCCAGGGGCCTTAAAAACAAGCAAACAAAGTCCATGCTTATTCCTTCATCTGATCTTCTGGGGACCAAGCTGTGTGGATTCTCCATTGAACAGACCCCACTAAAGCTTGAATCAGTTACAGGAAAAAAACTCTAAAGATAAATTAATTATTTTGTGTGTGCTAATATATATTGTGAAGACCTTTAAAGATTAATATAAGGTTGAAAGTGAGGAAAACATTTATGAAACCATAAAAATCTACGTGAAACAAGAAATATACTACCACACCTGGACCTTCAAGTGTAGAAGTTGATGAGACAAAATGAACCAGAAACCATAATTAGGAAGAGAATAGGTCACTAAACAAGGAAGTCAAAACTAGTCTCAGAAAGGCTGAATCATTACAGGGGCTACAATATAAAATACACAGATAGCATGATGGCCTATACGGAGGATCTGAAACAAAGCCACACAATCTTGAAGAACTAATAAGCAATTATAACAAGGCAGCAAGATGTAAGGTAAAATACAAAAGGGAAAATATTTTTACTTTTCTTTTAATTAATTAATTAATTAATTTCTGCGACAGGGCCTCATTATGTAAGCCTGGGTGGCCTGGATTTCACTATATAGGCAGGCTGGCCTGGAATTTACAGAGATCTACCCACCACTGCCTCCCCAAGGATGGGATAGAAGTCATGTGCCACAACACCCAGCATGCAACACTTTGTGTCATGCATAGATGTGCTTATTATAATCAGCACTTGGGGGGTAAAGGAAGGAGAATTGTGAGTTCAAGGACATCCTGAGATAAATAGGGAGTTCAAGGCCAGCCTGTGATATACAATAACTACCCACGGGAAAAAAATATAAAGTGAGAGTGAAAAAAATCATTCTTACACAATAAGTAATAATCATTCATACTTAGGTCCAATTCCCACACGTTCTTCCCAACTTGATCTGTACAGTAGGTGAAACGCACAAAAGCCATTGCCAGCTATTTGTTTGATAAGCTTCAAAGTTTGTATGGGAAAGTAAGAAGCTAGGATAGTCACCGAATATGGAAGGAGGAAAACAAAGCTGGGAAGAGCACTACTCAGCTTGAAGACTTAAAGTCACAGGAATCAAGTAGGTGAAGTTTTAGAAAAAGGAAAAAATATGGTGGGGGGACTGGAGAAATGGCTTAGTAGTTAAGAACACTGAGTATTTGTTGCTTTGCAGCTCCTGTATCCAGTGGGTCGCAATCACCTGCAACTACAGCTCCAGCAGTTCTGATGCCCTCTTCTGGTCGCACACACACACACACACATACACACACACACACACATATACACAGAGAGACACAGACACATACACACATACAAACACTAATTTTTTTAAAAAAGAAAGGCAAAAATTAAAAATTACAGATTAATGTAACAGACTAAAAGGCCCAGAAAAAAAACCATTATTATTATCTACTGATTTTAACAAGGAAGTAAATACAGAAAAGATAATCTTTGTAATAAAAATTATGGGAACGAATGACTGCTCATTGAAAAACAAAAGAGCAGCAAAAAATAATCCTACATACAGAACTTACATTCTTGACTAAGATTAACTGCAAATGAACTGTAGACCTTGATGTGAAACATCAAACTGTATACTACTTCAAGGTAACACAAGAGAAAGTTCTTGGACTCGGTCCTGGCAAAGGCTTTAGATATAATCCCAAAGACTTGGTTCATGAAAGGAAGAATCTGTTCTTGGACCATATGCTAGTGAAAACATTGTGACAGGAAAAGGAACAAAATTCCACAGACTGGAAGTACATATTTACAAAGAGCATAGATGCCAAAGGTCTACTACCCAAAATATGCGAAGAATGCTTAAAATGTAATAATAATAATAATAATAATAATAATAATCTTTTTTAAAGTGGTCAAAATATTGAACAAATAACCATCTACACATATGGAGTGTGTATACACTAAGTATACACATTTGGAGAGACACTCCATCTACTTTGCCAGCAAAGAAACCTAAAACAGTAATGCAATTCTACCAGATACCTATTAGAGAAACCAAAATCCAAACCAAGGACTATTCGTATCCTGGCAAAAATGTGGGATCACGGGGTTTGTAAACATCCCTGAAGAGAATTCAGAATAGTATAGACTCTTGAGAAGAGCTTGGTAGTTTGTGAAAAAAAAAAAAACAACCATGTTTTGCCATACAATCCAGAAACCACATGCTTTAGTAGTCACATAATAAGAAACCTTATGTCCACAGAAAAACCTGCACAAGGATGTTTATAGCAACTTCATGCATAATCATTACACTTCGAAGCAGCTAAGAGGCGTCTTTTAGTAAAGGGATGGATAAATAGACTGTGGTAATACAGACAATAAAATACTATTAAGTGCTAAAAAGAAATGAGCTATTGAACAAGAAAAGCTTGGAGGAAATACAAATGAACACTCCTAAGCAAATGAAGCCAAGCTGCAACAGCTTCATACTATAGGACTCTAACTGCATGGCATTTGGGAAAGGCAGATACAGACATGGTAAGGAGTCAGAGGGTGTCAGACGTTGGATCTCAAGAGAGACAGAAAATGCAAAACACAAAGGATTTTGAATGCAATGTGCCTATTCTGTATTTGTGAACACATGTCAGTGTGTATTTGTCAAATAAGGTGTACAACACCAGAACACTGAGAGAACCTGATACAAAATCTGGGGATTACTATTTGTCAAGCCAGCTTCACCAACTGAAACAAATACATCCTGTCACACTGCTGGGGAATGAGGATGGGACTCCAGGTGTTAAAGGGCAGAGGTAATAGAGAATATTGATACATTTTCTTTACATTTTGTTGCGATTTAAAAATTGCTTTTAAATCCATGATTTAGTTTCTGAAAAGTGCATGTAAAATAAGTATAGTTCTATCTGAACAAAGACGACGAGAAACTGGTGCAAGCACACCACCTCACAGAAACATTTAAAGGGCATTATTCCAAACAAAAGGATGTGACCCTAGAAAGTAATTCAAATCAACAGGAAAAAGCAAATAATCCTGATAAAAGTAATTATGCAATTATAAAAGGCAGTGTAAATGCTTATTCTTTCTTTTCTTAACTGATTTACAAAGCAATTGTAGAGTACAATATGCATACAATTGTATTGTTGCAGTTCTAATATCCAGAAATGCAATCTATCTGACAAGAGGAGCCATAAAAGAGGTGGATGGGAGCAAAGCTGCATCAGCGCAAAGAAATGACACCAGATGGTAACTTAGTTTACAGGAATAAATAAAGAAAATAAGAAATGGTAAATAAGATGATTAATACAGCAAACTAAAAATACATACTTGCATTTCTTTCCTTCAGTTCTATAAAACTCACACAATTAAAATAATGCATCCAAGAACATTGCTATTTATTGGATTATAATGTATATAGAGTGTAATATGTATAAGAAAATCCGAACAAGAGTAAAAAGTGGGAGTATATAAAATATTTTCTACATCTCTTTGAGGTTAATTTAGTCACTGAGGAAGGAGGCAATTTGCATATGACCCCGTGGTAGTTCTTTTGCAACCTCATAAATTTCCGTAAGAGGATCGTTATAAAAAGAACAAGCCTGACTCTTCCCTGCCTGTGCTTCCAGGCTCATGTGTGACTGCTTTCTATGTACACATTCCAGCCATTATCATTCTCCAAGAGACTCTAACCGAAGCTAAGCTAGTGTAAGTGCTAAACCCACAAACCTCCAAAACTGTGAGATGAAGAAGCCTTTTTACTTTATAAAGTGAAGATACTTCAGGGTCTCTAGTATAGTAATGCAAAGCTGACTAATACAATGTGTGTGTGTGAAGGGGGGAGATGAAGTAGTCTTATATGTTATGATGTATACACTGAATCTTAGATCAATCGCTAGTAAAATATTTTAAAAAACAGTAAAAATCATTGCATTAATTAAAACAAACAAAAATATTTACTTTTGTAAAATGTAGAACTAGAGGAAAATTTATGAGACATATACAATAGAAAAAAGAAAATTCAAGTGTACTAATATCATTAAATGGTATTAGATCAAACAACTCAATCCAAAGGTAGAAACCATTAAACTGAATTAAATAGGCATTACAAATATGTGCTATATATTAAAGACATATTTTATATATAAATACAGCAAAATAGAAAGGAAAAAGTTGTACCTCACAGAGAAATGAAGAAGATGGGTGGCCAGCCACAAAATAAACCTCAAACAGAAAAGATGTATATAATTCAGTGACATTTTAAAATAGTCAGGATCAATCTACAAGGAAGTTACAAAGTTTATGAAAATATTGTTATAAAATTATAGGGACCCTAAACACCTAAGCAAACTTAACCAAAGTGAAGGAAAACAGGCAGTTTAACAAGAAAATCTGTAGGCTATACTGTGGGCTGTCACTATCCCGCTCTCAATAACGTGAAACTGGGAATGCGATATCAGGAAGTCGGGGGAATGAATATCTCCCGAATTAGGCCAGAACCAAAACAAGCCACGAAACATCCCAACAAACTACAGCATAATGCCCATTATTCTCAAGTAAACACGGCCCATTCTCTATAATGAATTAGATGCTAGGCAGTGAAACAAATCTTCATAAATTTTAAAAGACTGAAATTATAAGATGTGTGGTATTTGATCATAATAAGATTAAAATGGAAATCTATAACAGAAATAAATTTAGGAAATTAAAAGCTATATCAAGATGAACACACTCAAGTAACCAGATTGGAAGAACAAATCATGAGGTTACTGGAGAAAGACTGAGACAGATGCACTGGGCTCATCCAAAACATACTGTAGAGATCGTTTCCAGATATAAATACTGCTAAGCCATAGTGTAAATGCCTGTATCTAAAAAGAAGGCAATGACACATGATAATCCTACCGTCTATGTTAAGATGGAGGAAAAGTGGAGGAAAATCAAACCCAAAGGAAACAGAAGAAAATAATGAAGATGATTACAGATGAGTGGGAATCAATTAAATATTGATGATGAAGAAAACGAAGGAACGTGAAAGTCGGTTCACTGATAACCAGCTGTAGCTACCCTGTCAGGGGATCTGACGCATCTGAGTTCTGCATGCACCAGGCATGGGCATGATGCCCGTACATAAATGCAGCCCAAAGGGGAAAAACCTGACCGTCTTTTATAGGAACATAAAAACTATTTGACAAATGGATATGAATAAAATTGACAAAACTTTAGCTGAACTGTACAAGAAAATAAGAGAGAATAAAATTGCTAAAGTCAACAATGGATATTGCTAAAGTAAAAAGGATATTGATCATGACTTCACAGAAACAATTATGAGAATGTTATTAATACCCAAGTACCAACCAATTTAGTAACTTAGATGATGTAGACATAATTTAAGAAAGACACAGAGTAGCATCATGGACTCAAGAGGTACTAAAATACTCTAAACAGAAAATACAGATACTTAGTAATTTTACAAATGTACATACAGAAAAATTAAATTGTAAGGTCATTGACTTCAATGGTAAATTTTGCCAAACATTTAAGAAACTACTACCCATTTGTTATAAACCTATTCAAGAAGTGGAGGATAAGGAATGAGCAAGGGAAACCCTTTTTCTAATACAAGGCAAAGATATTACAAAACTCAAATAGCATATGGAAATTTTTACTATGCCCAAATGTAACTTGCCCTGGTAAGTCAATCATGTTTTAACATCCACAGATCCATTAAGAGAACACATCAGGGGTTGGAGAGTTGGCTCAAAAGTTAAGAGCATTTGTTACTCTTGCAGAGGACCTGGGTTCGGTTCCCAGCCCCCACATGGTGGTTTACAACCACCTGTAACTCCAGTTCCAATAGATCCAACACTTCCTTCTGACCTCCGCCGGCAGTAAGCATGCATGTGATGCACAGACATAAATGCAGGCAAAACAG
>LOJH01004007.1:19341-37392 GCA_001685095.1 Ellobius talpinus
AGAGAGAGAGAGAGAGAGAGAGAGAGAGAGAGAGAGAGAGAGAGAGAGGAACTGGATGCAAGCTCATCACTCAGTGTCATCCATTGCTCTCTATAGACAGCACTATTAAAGCCTGACAACAACAGTAGGCTGTCTCAGCTTAACAGAGAAGCCGAGATCAAGTAGAGGAAGTTTAAATTTTAGGCTGTCAAAAGCACAAGTCTTCAAAAATGTAATGATGGCCAGCATAAGTGACAAAGCACCTCAGCACCTACACCCATGGTCTAGAAGACTTACTAATGCTCATAGGTGCTCTTCCACTATTTGATGGACAGATTCACAGCAGTGCACATCACCGTCGCAGCTTATTCTTTGCGGTTGCCAGGACGCTGGCTCTATAATCCATATGATGAAATTTAAGAGATCCAGAATAGCTAAATCAAGATTATGAAGTCATGTTTTTCACATTCCGAACTTGCAATACTACTGTAACAAAGACAAGGACGTTCAGACATTCATTGACCAGGCCTTTAAATCAAAGGCAGAGAATTCATCTGCCACCCCTGACTTCCTTTTCAGTAACTTGGAAAACAGTACTGAGGCAACTAAGTTTCCACATTGGAAAACATAAGCATGGTCCCCTTAGTCATATCATGCACAGACTATCTTAAAATAGATCCTAGACCTATGTAGGAGAACTAAAAATATGAGACTCTTGCATGAATATGTAGAAGCCAATCACTGTAACCTGTGCTTATATGGCAGTGACACGCTCTGACCCTTCTTTCTGGAGGGATTCAGCCTAAAGTTGATCCTGTGATTAGTCGCTACATTCTCAGAGTATACTAACAGCCATTAAATGCTCCCCCTTAAAGTGGAGACTGATACATGGCCTGTGGGGTCTATTTTAATGTAACTTTGTGTATATACATATGCACCCATGCAAGAGATGGGGGATTATGGCTTCCAGCAACTGAACCAGAGGTCAAATTGTCCTAAGCCACAGGGTAATGGGGAGGTTCTCAGAGAAGAAGAGCCATCCAGCAGAGTTGCATTACAGAGCTTCCCATGTAAGTAGCTATGACTGATGATTAAAGCCTTAACACCCTGAGGGTGGGGATGGGGTGCATGGGAGGTGCATTTCTGACTTGCTTCCAGCAAAGGCTAGGGATCCTTTTCTGTCTGTGTTTGATTTAGAGCTGACACTCACATTTGTGTTCAGAAGTGATAATATCCACAGAGCGTAGGGGTTCTGCTCTGAGGTGACAGGAGGGATAATTACACAATGGGATTGACTCATAGATTTCCTTTTCCTGGGGTTTGGACTTTGTATTAGGAATATAGATAATCATCATAGAACTGTTAAAATTAGGGAAAAGGGGTACAATAAAACACCCACCCGAGTGACCTAGATTCCCCGTGTTCTCTCTTTGCGGCCCTTTATGGGAGCAGTGTCTCTTCTTGCTGTAGGAAGGCACTCTTTTCCTTGCCAAAATTATCCCTTCAAGTCTCCCCCTATGCCTGCCTCCTCTAGGACGTCCCCCTTTTCCAGTTTCTTTATGACTTATTTCCCTTCCATTTTCCACAAACACATGTAAGTTTCAAAACAAGGTAAAGGGCAAACGCGAAGCAGGGACGACAGCTGACCTCACCAGGCACCCCCGGCTTTTCATGTTCCTATCCTATTTCTCTCTCTGTCCTTAGTGTAAACCTCTTGAAAAATAGTGTACATCTTCTGTGCTTCATCTCCAGTTGACTTTTTAACCCATTTTAATCTGTCCTTTCCTTCAAAGCTTTTGCATGTCTTGCAAAGCTAGTGGCTCGTGTTTGTCCTTTATTTGCAGCTCCTGCATCACGAGGCAGTATTACCCATACAATTTTGGCATTCTCCTTTCTTGATTTCTCTGCACTCTCTGTGGGATGCCTCTGATACATCTTCTCTGTCTTCACCAGCTCCAAGTCATCCTCTCACTCTGAGGATACTGATGGGCTCCAAGATTCTGTCTCCATCCTCTTTCATTCTGCATCTCCAGATTAATTATTTACAGCCCTCTTTAAGAACCAGCTCCAGTCCCACCTATGCTAAGGCTACCTATCAATCATTACTACTCTCTTGCTTAGGATATTTCAAATTCCAATGTCGGAAACCATCTCAAGTGGGCTTGAAATCAACTTCTGTTGTTACTTGGGTCTGCTCTTGGGGCTACTGCCATTATCCCTGAGCTTGAGTGCATTAAGGCTTGATTGTGTCCTTTCTTCCTGCCCGTGGTGAATGCATTCAATGCCGCATGGTAACCAGTCACTTGACTCCTGCCTTTCTCTGTTTCTACCAGAATCCACTATAGTTTATCAAGCATGGCTAAGGTTGATGGAATTTGGTTCATGCTTCCAGTGTGCTGCCCAGGTTTGCCATGCATTTTTATCAGGAAGAGCAAGGGATGGTTGGTCTCAGCTGTTCTTGCTAGGTCTGGTTGAGGTTCTTTCCTTTTACTTTTAATGGTGAAGGGGAGCTGACCTTAAAGATCCCACGTGTCTGTCCCCTGGAGGAAGGATGTTTGGGGCAAACAGTGAAAAGCTGTCAGGTAAAATAAAGGGATTTTTTTTGGTAGATATGCATACTGGGAAATGGATTTTTTTTCAGTTGTGATGATTGCCTTCACTGTCAGTGCTATGAAAGTGCTGGCGGTGCTAAAATTAGGAAGGACCCACATGACATCTGAGGACCTACTATGATGAAAATATTGAATTTCACTGACATATTTCTATAAACTCTTTTCACAAAAGATTATGAGGAGATGTTTAACATTGCTCTAGGTGGGAATGATGATAATTAAAGAAATGAAAAAATCAGTCACAAGGAAAATAACAGGTGTAAAGGCTACCTTACCATGTATGTGAAAACTTAAAAACAAGTAATAAATGTCTATGAGCCACAGTTGCATAGCGAAAGCACAGGCACTGCCGTCAAATGGTGGTGGAGACCCAGAAGACTTTCTGTCATGAAGAAAGCCTGGTCACTATGCGGTGTGTAGTTCTCAGGTACCTAGGCTATACTCGTATCTCTGGCCTATTGCAGGCCAGTGTACTCCCTCACAGGCCTAGAACTCCTTACTAGATGTATACACTATGCCCAGACTGAAAGTCGACCAATTATGGGTTTCTCTACCTGGCTTATACCAGAGATGGACATGGTATTTTATTTAATTCTCACAACTAATTGGTCAAGTGAATTCCGATGCCAGTGGAAGGGGCAAGGAACAGCTTATAATGGCTATTGTGTGTGATTGTCCCAAGATGGGTCCTCAGTTGGAGAGCAGTTCACAAGATGATGAATGGCTTAGGGAACTTTCTCTGTATCAGTGACTTTGATAGGGACATGTCAGAGCAGGATGATGTAGAGATGGAAGGAGAGAGAAGTTAAGAAGTGAAGGTTGTCCCATGGCAACCTTGGTCAGCTGGAGGGTATATTCATCAGGGCTGTCTGATGTTGGAAGAGAGTGCCTAGGCCTTTTCTCATCATCTCAGTTAGTCACTGGGAAGATGCGGTTTGGGGGACAGGGTTCCTTGTGAGTGAGGAAATCCCTAAGTCTGCCTTGTAACAGCTCTGCCCTGAAGAACACAGACAGCTCACCTCTATGTCCATAACCATTATGAGAACTGAATTATTAGACATTTAACAAGGATCAATGAAGCTGATCTTCAGAGTAGCCCTGTCCATCAAGACTGTTTTTTCCCAATGTCCATCTTTCTCTCACTCCCACTCAGTAAGAAAATGATGCCTGAAAAAATACGTCACTTAAGTCACTTGCTTTAGGGTACTCGGCTATAATAATAACAGAGCTGCAGTCAGAACTCTGGCGGTATAATTATTTTCTGTCACACATGTAGTGGGAGAAATAGAAAAATAGAGGAAATGACTAAATCACCTTAAAAATCCATGTAAGGATATAAAAAATAACATTCTTGAGAAATAAGATTGTACAATACTGTGTGTTGTAATGGAAGAAAAGCAGGGATTTGAAGTGCTTGGCCTGAGTTTTGAAGTCACAGCTTCCTAGCTATGGGTATTTAAACAAGGTCCATAACCTTTCTCAGCCTCAATATTCCCATTTCACACCCCTTGGCCTGCCCTCTCCAAAAAACAACCAAGCAGAATCCACACTAAAATCACGGACGACCACATGCCAAAGTGGCTGCATCTATGCAATGCCAGAGGATCCTAAGACTACAGCCATGTAAGGTCATGGGGTAGTTGAGCTGGTCTTGGCCTGGGGAAGTTGGGAAAGAAGAGGAAGAAGATGGGAAAGGAGGGATCAGTGGTGAACAGGCTGCTGAAGGATGATGTCATTCTCAGCAAAAGTTTTAGACCCTTCTGCTATTTCATGGAATCCCCCAGTCAAGTAGAGAGGTGATCTTACCTGATTTTCCAGAATAAGACTGGCTTAGGGTGGCTTTGTAGGAGATGGCGAGACAGGCTTTTCACTGCTTTGACATGTCGGTTCAAATGTTTCCATGTATGTTCAGAATCTGACAAGGTCCATGAAGAAAGATCTCTTCCCTATAACCCATGTTCTCACCTTCCCTCTGCACACCGAGATGTTTCTTGGGCAACTCTTCTCTCAGCATCCCACTGTGAGAGGGACCTCCTTTGCCTGGCTACCTGGAATCAACACAGAATGCTTTATCTGCTGGACTCAGGAAACTTCCTTCCCTGCCTATGACCCCTTACAGAATGGCCTCTGCTTTGACCCTGAAACGAACACTCACTGACTTGAACTGATGTTGAGGAGGAAACAGCCAAACTCAGTTCCAAGTGTAGAACGAACAGGTTCAATATACAGCTAGTGGGCTCTGGATTCTAGAACCTAACCCTAGTGTATATCTTGGAGACAAATAGAATGGAGGCAGAGATAATGTTCAAATGAAAATAATCAACAATAATGAAAAGGCTACGATAACATCAATAATCATAATGCTAAAATGAGGTTCAGAATAGGCAACATTTACTGACATCTGGCCCTTAGCAACATCAGAGCCCTTAGGTCTCCAAATGGTGGAGAAAGTAAATTCTAAAAAATATGCTAATGGTCAGCTCTGCAGAACCATCTGTGGTGTCCTGGTCTCCCAGGCCTTGCAAACTTACAAATAACACCTTAGCACTGTGAATGCGGTATTGCACAGAATGTTTTTAGGACAAACAGTCCACTAAAGAAATATTCCTAAGGCCACCAATAACCCAGTAGTTTATGACACAGAGATAGCCCAACTCACACAGAGCCAGTGATCATTACTCTAAAGTTCTCGATATGAGATGACTAAAGACAAGGCAGTCCCTACACACTGGAGCCCATACCCTGGGGCTTTATGGCAGTGTCCAGTTTCACAACCTTAGCTTCCTATACCCTCTACCACACAGACTTCCTGCTCTATCTGACTGAGGGAAATGGCCTTGGAATTGCTTTTTGCTGGATCAGGGGAAGGGGGCTGATGGAAATAGAGTGCTTCTGCGGCTGGAAGAGCCTAGGAGAAAAGCTAAGTTGGAAAGTCTAGATTTAAAATAAATATTGACCAAACTAAAACAAAGAATGAAGAATCAGATGCAGTTGGATGACTGCCTGTTGATGAAGGCTTAAGAGAACTTCCCCTCTGCAAGGGTACCCAGACTCAGAAGGGTTGAGCATACCAGCCATGGCTAAGGAGCAGAGTGGAAGGTGGGTGTAGTGAAAGATTTGTACAATGAGGAGGTATTTATAAAGAAATAAATGGCATGTCTTTAATTTGGTGCCCCCTCTGTGACAAATATCAAACTAATAGCAGGGTTTTCTTTTGGACCACAGTTTTTAGTTCTCTCACACCATGGTCTAGACGTCAAATCCTTTCCTCTAGCTCAGAGTGGAACTCACTGATTAGGCAAACTGCTGATGTACGGGCAAAATTAGTCTGCTTACTATGTGGGAGCTTGCTAATTGCACAGGAATGTGCATTCCCAGGCATGCTCTGTGGAAGGCTGTCTTCTTTCTGACAAGGGAGGGTTTTGGGGCCAAGAGAGCCCAAACTTCCACTGAGTGAAGTAATGGGCCAGTTTCCTTGCTTTGCTTGTCTTGTGAAATACTTAAGGATAGCATTTCCTAAAACCCTTGAACACTACTTCAAGCATCCAGTTAAGAATAAACGCCACCATGAAAGGGCCCTCCTATGGAGGAGTGTCACACTCGGTCATTCAGCAAACATGGATTGAGCACTAAGCCTCATACTTGGCACTGAATATAGAGACAGATAAAATGTGTCCTGCACCCAACCAAGTCAACTGAGCAGGACTCTGGGAAGGACTGGCAATTCACAGGAGGCCCTACTTTTGCTGAGGATGCTGGAATGTTGCCCAGGGAGTCAGCATATGATCTGGGCCTTGAGGGTGAGTTTCAAAGCCAATGGGAAAAGGACATTTCGGCCAGAAGGAGCTTGGGCTGCAGCTGAAGGTTGCAAACACACGAAACTTTTTCTAGAAAGGTTTTTCATCCAGTCACGGCCACAGATCTCTATGCTATGGAACCTGAAAGTCATAATGATTTATGTGATGGGGGAGGAAACTGGAGGCGGGAGAGCCAGGGTGACATTCCAAAGCCTGCAATGCTAACCCATTCAGATTCGTTGCCTTGATGTTTGCATCTACAGCTCCATTCTGAGGACTTCTTTGTGGATTAGGGTTACTTCTGTCTGTCATTGTGTTGGGCACTGGCTGTTCCTCTCTTTGCAAGGTATCCCTTGACTTTTCCTCATTAGCTGCATCCTTCTACCCATCAGTCATCCAAACTCATGAAGAAAGTATTTTAGAGGCAATCCTCTTGCTGCTCATATCTTACACACTTTAGAGAGACGCATTTCTTTATGTTAGCCATTCTTCTAATGCACTTGTTTGTCCCTCCCATCAGTTGTTCCTCCGTTCCTTCATCTTGTTTTCTTCTTTGGTTTTGTGATGCTGTAGAACAAACCCAGGCTTTGTGCAGCCTAGACAACAGCCCTCCCACTGAGCTATGGTTCTTAACCTTTGCTCCTTTCCACTATTTCTTTAATGTTTTATTTTAAAAATAATTACAAATTTTCCAAAATTTCAAACACAAGACAGATATTTCCTGTCTAGCCTTTGTTATGATATTCCATAACTGTCATACATTATATACAAACGCACACATATTCATACACACTCAAACATACATACATACTCAATGTATATACTCACACAGATACTGACACACACACTCACACACATAGTCACACACATTCTCATACTCACTCAAAACACACATACATCCACACTCGTACACACTCATTTTTTTCATTCATGTGAACACTCAATACACACACATACACACACACACATTTATTATTGATTTAAGAGGCAAAGCATTCAATTTTGTACTCTACTCATTTAAATATGCCTAAAAGTTTGAGTGTTTCCGAGCTGAGCAAACACGGGGATGCAGTTTGCTGCACTGTATATGTCTCTGTCTCAGTTTATCCAGAGAACTTTTTTTAGTACTCCCTGCCCAGCACCATTAGTTTGCATTAATTAAGATGAGGATGGTGAGGATTTGTGTCTGACAGACCCTTGCTACTTGCAAAAGAGTCACTCTTGTCCTATTCAAGGGCCTAGGGAGTTGGATCCAGATGGAGACTGCTGGTAGCCAGTAGCAAGGGAAGTTTATGGAGCCCCTGTCTCTCCTCCTCGCAAGCCCCCTGTGTCTCAGTCTCACTGAAGAGTTACAAGGCTGTCCTGCTGCAGAGCTGGTCCCCTGCATTCTCTGCAGGCCCTCTGTGACATGGGCTGATTGCACACACAAAGATGTCAGAGCAAATCACCACGTCTGGGAATTATCGGGCAAACAGTCTGTGGAATAAAATGCGCACATTGCCAAAGGGTGGGGGAGGTTAGCCAGGAGGATATCTTGACAGAGGGAGAGAGAGTGTTGGAATTAATTCTTAAATGTGTCGGATGGAAATTAGCAGCTGAAGGTTTGCAAAGGGAGAAGAGGAAGAGGGAGAGAGAAAAGGGAAGAGACAGGCAGATGGAGAGGGGGAGGGAGAGAGTGGAAAATAGACTCAGCTTCATTTCACAGTCTTGCTTCACCCTCCACCCAAGCAGCCTGTGCTTTTAGCAGGGATCTTGTCTTGTCTCAGCTTGTTGTTCCCTGTTGACCTCTGCCATGAGACTCCTGGACTCCCCCATATTCCCATTTCCACTGCAACTGTTGTGCTTTTCACCCACATGGGACTTCCAGTCTGTGCAGAGAAAAAACCGTCTCTATGCCAAGAGGACAATCTTCTTGCAAGCCTATGATGATACAGAAGGCCTGGGGCTTTGTAGATCTCTGCTCATGACACTTTGATCATGTCCAAGTCACTAATTCCCCATGGAATTAGGATTACTGGGCAAGGAGGAATTATGCATGCAAGACATTTCTCTTAGATATATTGTACAAGTGAAGTATATGTTATAAAGTAAGCGCTATGGATTGGATCTTTGTGTGTGTGTGAAATATTTTATTCATCTATTTATTTTACATTCTAGCAGAAGCCTTCCCCATCCTCCTCTCCCAGTCCCTCCCCCCTTGCTGCCTCCCCCCCATTCTCTCCTCCTTCGTCTCCATCCAGGAAAGGGCAGGTCTCCCATGAGTATCAATAAAACATGGCATATCAAGTTGCAGTCAGACTAAGCGCCTCCCCATGTATTAAGGCTGGGCAAGCTCACCCAGTATGAGAAGTAGGGTCCCAAAAGTCAGTAAAAGTACTGGAGACAAATCCCGTTCCAGCCGTCAGGAGTCCTACAAGAGGACTGAGCTACACAACTGTAACATACATGCAGAATGACTAGGTCAGTCCGTGCAGGCTTCCTGGTTGTCAGTTCAGACTCTGTGTGCCTATGAGCCAGGTTAGTTGATTGTGTGAGCCTTCCCATGGTGTCCTAGACCTCTCTGGCTCCTATATTCTTTTTGTTTTCCTCCTCATAAGATTCCGGAACTCAGCCGAATATTTGGCTGTAGGTCTCTGTATCTGCCTACATCAGTTGCTGGATGAAGTCTCTCTGATGACCATTGGGCCAGGCACCACTCTGGCCACAGGAGATGACCAGTTCAGGCTTCTCTGCTGTTTCTAGCAGTCTAAGCTGGGGTCTTCCCTGTAGACTCCTGGGAGATTCCCCTGCATCAGACTTCCTCCCAACCCTGAAATACACACCTTCCAGCAGCCACCCTCAAGCTATCTCCCTTTCTGTGCCCCCCAACCTGATTGCTCATGTTCCCAGGCCCACCTGCCCTCAATCCACTCATGAAATCTTTTCTATTTCCCTTTCGCAGGGAGATCTGGGAGTGCCTCCTCACCACTGCACGGACCCTCTTTGTTACCTAGTCTTTCTGGATCTGTGGAATGTAGCATACTTATCCCTTATTTTACAGCTAATAACCACTTACGAGTGAGTGCATGCCTTTTTTGTCTTCTTTTGGTCTGTGTTACCTCACGCAGGATGACTTTCTTTTCTAGTTTAATATGGATTGGATCTTAAGCATCCTCCAAGCTCCATATGTTAAAATCTTGGTTCTGTGCCACAGGGAAGCTACTGTGGATGAGCCTTGAAGAGGCAGGTCTACTAGGAGGAATTAGGTCATTCAGGGTCTGCCTTGAAAAAGAAAATGGGGACTACATTCTTCTTTCTCTCTCTGCCTTTTCTATCTGTGGTGAGGTGCACCTACTCCAGTGTTGTAGCTGTGCTGATACAGGACGTAAGGATGGAACCAGGTGTCAGTGTGGACCGGAACCTCGAAACCAGAAGGAAAAGCTCTTCCTCCTTTAATTTCTTTGCTTAGTCTGTCTCAGAGGCCAAATGCTACTCCAGTGGCAGTAGCAGTTCTGGGAATAGGTTCTATATTCCCTCTGCTTTTATAGACCTCAGAGTTCAGTCTTTACGATCAAGACAGAGATCCACACAGTATACTCACTTCAGTTTCAACAAGATGGATGCATGTTTTCCCAACTCCAAGTTTTAATTGATGGTTGGAGCATTGCCCTGTAGTTATGCGTCTCTTGGATGATTCGCAATTCTGGAACATAATGCAGGCAACCACCCAACTTCATTAAAAAAAAATAAAAAAACAATAGAAATTACTAAGAGTGTGAAGAGACAAGCCCAGCCCCTCTTCTCTTTCCCTCCCGCTTCTGAACACTGCCAGAGTGTGCCCTGAAATGTCCCCTTCCAATTTCTTCCTATCCCCCAGATTCAAGGTGCCACATTTAAATCTGGGCCATATATTAGGGTCATGTGTAGATTCTGAGTTTTTCTAAAGTAGACGTAGGTAAATTGAAGCTCTGAATAATTATGTCTCTTAAAGAGCTATTTTTGGTCTCTCTGCAGTCTATTTTCTTTTCTGCTCTCTGTGACATCTAACCCTTTGCTCTGTACCTCTTTGGAACATCTTCCCCACTTATGAAAGGGAAAAACAAATTGCACTTTGGAGAAAATCCATTCACACCACTGCTACTTCTTTCTAAGCACTTTGTAATTTGAATTCTTTAAATGCTGAGGAGGCTTTGTCTTTTGAGGCTGAAATGCTAGGCCTTAGCATGCCTGTGGTAGGAATATTAGGTAAGACCCAAGGAGCCTTCCCTTTGCTTCCTATGACCTTCTTAAAGGAACACTTGCTTTAATCCTTTTAGGATAGCTGCTTCAAAGGAGTCTGGAGATGTGTTTTGGGTGCCAGTCTGGCCAGAAAATGGTACCGAGGCATCTAGCCAAACATCTTGGGTGTTTGTTTCTGGAATGATACTTTATACACAACATCAACACTTAAGTCTGTGGACTTTGGGACGAGCACATTGTGACCCACCTGTGGGTGGGGTGTATCCAATAATTGAAAAGCCAGATTAGAACAAAGACAGGCAAGCAGAAAACTCTTCCAACAGCTAGCTATANCACCCAAACTCCAGCCGCAACTTGGGTTTCTAGCTTGCTAGCCTGTGTAGCAGATCATGGATTTCCAGTCTCCATAATCATGAGAGTGAGTTCTTTAAAATAGTTGTTCTCTCTTTCTCTCTCTCCCTCCCTCCCTCCCTCCCTCCCTCCCCCTCTCTACCTCTTTTCCTCCTCTCTCTCTTCTCTTTATATATCTGTTTGTTGTCAGTATGTGGTGTAGGAAGTCCTTCTGTGTTTGTGTTGCTTCACTGGTTAAATAAAGAAGCTGCCTTGGCCTTTTGATAGCGCAGAAACTCGGGTAGGCGGGAGAGACAGAACTGAATTCTGGGAGGAAGAAAGCAGCAGAGCAAGCCAAGCCATCATGAAGCTGCCAGGTCAGACATACTGAATCTTTCCCGGTAAGCCACTACCACGTGGCAATATACAAATTATTAGAAATGGGTTGAATCAAGATGTGAGAGTTAGCCAATAAGAGGATAGAGATTATGGGCCAAGCAGTAATTTAATTAATACAATTTCTGTGTGGTTATTTCGGGGGTTAAGCTGGCTGGGCGGCGGAACGCAGCCCATTCCCCTTATACTACAAGTATGTGTATACAACTTTGTGTTTATTGCAAATATTGCTGACTCTAACTGCACTTGCAAAACGTTCTATTGACTTATCCTCTGGCGAGTCTTCGGTAATATTAGTTGCTTAGCTCCATCCTGCCTCCATGCCTGCATCCTCCCTGCCACTTTCTTTCCTTTTATTTTGCTTTCCATTTTCCATTTCCTTTCCCTAAGACTTTGTACTTCCAGATGCCCAGTAGATGGGAAGATCAACAGTGTGTTCACAACCCATCCCCAGTCCTTTGGCCTGTATCTCCTGCCAGCTATTTAGATCCTCCTGACCTAAAGAGTTGTAACTGTTTCTGTTTGTCCTCAGTCTTTATATCACTGGTTCCATCCAGATGGGTGGCAGGAACAAGATTTGAGAGGACTTAGAGAATTACATGTAGAGAAAAAGTGATATGGACTATCAGTGTGACAGAAGTGGTTCTGACAAGTCTCACCTTTGCTATTGCTATGTGATATCATCTCATCTTTGTTATTACAAAGTGATGCTATGTCCAAATGGGTAAAACCACATTCATAGCTATTCTGAAATGTATATATGCCAGGGGCCACAGATTGGGCATACTCATTAGAAAATGTGTGCTTCCAATAATGATGGTGGTGACCATGCTGACAGTGTGATCAGGACCCCAGTGCCCATACAGAGGGTGAGAGTCTACATAGACCTTGGAGTGAAAGGTGGGCTATCTAAAATAACACTGCTTATAAGAGAGACTTGCCTCTTATGCTGAGATGCTGTGTTTTATGATGGTTATGTAAATCATAAGCTCCGTTTCTGATGAATCTGGCTCTGTTTTATTGACTAAGACCCTCGTATCTAAAGCCCTATCTCCATTGTTTGTTAGCCATGTGGTACCACCACCTGCTTTCCCCCATGATTAACTTCTCACAATATAAATAATAGTGTGTTCCAACATAGTAGTAGACAGAAACCAAGATGCTTCTGAAAGTACTGTCAATCTCAGCTCTGTTGCTATGAAAAAAGTCTCATCCAATGCCCAAACGATGGAAAAAGCATTGAGATTTTCGTATTTGGTACTGGAGTCTTGAAAGTCAAAATGTCTGTGGGACTCTTGGAAGTTATATTCTACAATTATACAACTATTTTTATTATCAGCTAAATATACTTATGGAAAATCTACTACAGGGTGAGGCCCAATTTTAGTGTTTACAATAGCAATAGAGCATTGAATTGGTCGTTTTTTCTTTATACTTTCAGAACTGATGAGGAACAACCTTCTTCTTTGAATGTTAGGTTCTTTCTCTTCTTTCGTTTCTTCTTTCCTTTCTCTCTCCCATTCCCTCTACCCATCTCATCCTCTTCTTTATTTTTTTTCTTTTTTTCTGACAAGATTATACTATAATGAGCCCATAACTTTTAATGCTCGGCCCCTGTTCCCAGAGTCTAGGATTACAGGCCTGCATCACTGACCACAAATGTTTTGTTTTTTTTTTTTGTCAGATCATCATGTTCTCTTCAGAGAGGTGTTAAGAGGCTTACATTAGGTAGTATCTAGTGGGTGTGAACCCTGGTGCCTAGAACTCATAGGTGATGAACACCGTAGAGAATAAGGAGGAGGAGAAAAAAGAAAGAAAAGAAGATAAAGGCAATGACAAGGATGACTGCTCTGACTTAGCCAACCTGTTTGTGAGTTCAGATTGAGCTGTTTTTGCTCATGAACCATGCTCCTGTGTCAGTGACATATAAAGCATTATGAGCCTCTCATCATCTTCAAGGAATTCCTCTTTTCAGACACTGCATAGAACCTCTCTCACACTGAAGAGACAGTAACTCTACACACTGCTCACAGTGCCTGGACATACACCTGAGTCCCACTGGCTTCATACTCTCTTCCTGATAATTATATCCCAGTTGAGCTGACAGTCTTTTTTTTATCAAATTTTTTTATTGTTTTTTATTGAGCTGTGTATTTTTCTCTACTCCCCTTCCTTCCTCCCATTCCCTTATTTATTTGTTTGTTTGTTTGTTTATTTATACAGTATCCTGCCTATAGGCCAGAAGAGGGCATCAGATCTCTTTATAGGTGGTTGTGAGCCACCATGTGGTTGCTGGGAATTGAACTNCAGGACCTCTGGAAGAGCAGTCAATGCTCTTAACTGCTGAGCCATCTCTCCAGCTCCCGAGCTGACAGTCTTACTGCCTTTATTTTCCCAATTCCTCAAATTCCATTCCTTTCCCGGCTTGTCCTCACCTAACTAATGTGGCTGCTTCTTGACGAATCTGCCTCTGGGAAACTCACCAAGGTCCCCCATTTGTTGTGTCAGCTAGAACCCACCCTGATTGTTAATCCCGTAAGCAAAACCTTCTAGAATTTGACACCAACAACCACTGTGGTGGCTAATATTAATAGTCATCTTGACAGTCTGTACAGTCACCTGCAATAGCCCTCCAGGTTAACTGAGGGTATAGAAAACACCCTGATTTCAGGTGATACTGATCCACGAGCTGAAGTCTTAAACAGAGTGGAAAGAAAATGTGAACTGAACGAGGCGGCATTCATTTCCCTCTGCTTCTGAGTATGGATGCACTGTGCCCAGCTGCTCCACACCCCTGCCACCATGCTGTCTCTGCTGTGACGCTCTGCATTCTCAAAGTGTTATAGAAAATGAACTCTTCCTTCCCTGCGTTGCTTTTGAAAGGCATTTTGTCACAGCACTAAGAGGAGTAATTAGTAACAGAAAATTGGTACCAAGAAACAGGGCTGTGGTCGTGATGAATATTACCACGTGTTTCTAGGATGTTTGCTGGAGGAATGTGAACGTGTTTGAAACTCTGGGCTAGGAAAGCTTTGTTAGGTAAACAGAGTTTGGACGTTTGGAAGTCTAGACTACAGAGAGAAACATGGGCAGTGGAAGACGGGTCCATGAGCTTCCAGAGGAGACACGGACTCTATTGGGAACTGGGCAGGGTCATTCATGGTATAGTCTATCAGAGAATCTGACTATATTTTTTCATATGTCCTGATGGCCTGAGTTAGGTTCGGTCCAAAAACAAACTGCTAACGCATTTGGTAAAGGAGATCTCAAGAGAGGACGGAATGGAGACTGTGCCATTATATCCCCACTCACTATGTTTGACCAGGTCTACAGTGAAAGAGAGACTCAAGCAGAGAAAAGAACCAACATGAGAATGTGGTCTTTTGATGAGGAAAAGTGGAGTTTAAATAAAGTCGTAGACAGACTAGGTTCTAGGAAAACGGTAGCAGCATTAAAGACAAATGTCCTGCTCTTCACTGGCACAATGCAAAAAAGTGCCCTAAGGAAGAGACCCTACCCAACAAGGGATCTAATTTGGTCTAATATCGAAATTCACTTGGAAGGAGAGAGCCTAAACTGAGATTGCTGCTGAAGGCCCTCCTGCCAGAAAACAACTAACTGTCTGGGGAGTGTGTCACATCTTGACCTACTTTTGGCCACATTTTTTAGCTGGGAGCTGAACTTGCCAGTTTCATCCAAGTGACATTGCTTTTATAGGCATGACAGAGGCAAGAATAAGAAGGACAAACACTGTGTGGCAGGATTGGATTCATTGTCTTTTATAAGGAAACCCACAGAGGCCACTGGGCAAAGCTGTGTAGGTGAAGTTAAAGTACAATGCAGGCCTAGGATATTGGAGATGCACTTTAGTGGGAAGTCCACTAAAGAAAGCTGAAGACATGAAGTGAAGAGAGGCTTTGCATGATGTAGAGCTAGAAGGATGTGGAGTATCCAATCCATTTGGATAAATCCGTCCTGAGCCTCAGATCTTAAACACAGAGCGTAAGGACTTGGTGTTTGCCTTGCTGGGTTTATGTCCAGTCTTTCTTTGTTATGCCCCTACCTGTTCCTGTTGAAATGGGAATATTTGTATATTGGAAGTGTGTAACTTCTGGCTTATTTTATAGGGCCTCACAGGGCATTGCTTTTGAGTCTTTAGAAGAGGCTTGGACTCTGGACTTCTATTTTGGAACTGTTAAAGACTATATTGAATTTAGACCATGTGTATTTTCCATTATGACGTGGCCATGAGACTCTTGGAACAAGAAGCTTAAAATTGACAGGTTTGGGTATCAATTTGACAAGGTTGACAAGGGATGGCATGTTAATTTTATCAACTTGATAGGATCTGGGATCCCCTACCTAGGTTTACAGATCTCTAGGCATGTCTGTGAGGGTACCTTTTGACTGGATTAAATGAGATGGAGAGAGCCTCCCTGATCCGTGATGTGGGGACCTTGGCTACACACATAGGAGACAGAGAGCTAGCTAAGCACCAGCATTCATCCTACAGACACAATGTGGTCAGCTGCCTCAAGATCCTGCCTTGGTGACATCCCTACCACAAGGGACTGTGCTGTTGGACTGTGGACCAAAATCATGCCTTATTTCCTTGTGTTGCTTTTGTAGCTGTATTGTCATGGCAGCAAACAAAGTGGTCAACACAACTGATGTTCTCTTCAGGTCTCTTTCCTGGTTTCTTTACAGCTGCTGACTCCTGAGCGACCTTCTCTGCCCACTCCTCAGACTCTCCTGTGAGCTTCCCTTCTGGTCCCCTTTGAGATGTTTGTGCTGCTATGAATACTGCCCAGAATCTGAGCCTGATGCTTTATTCCTTCTCACTCTCCTGCTGACTGACTTCAGCAGCCTCAGATTCAGCTCCTGCTTACACAGTGTTGATTTCTAGATCTCTAACTGCAAACATTGTCTTTTTCTACAGCTTAAAACCTACATATCCAAATGCCAGCAAAATGTTTTCCTTGGATAGCTCACCAGCATATCAAGTCCAACATCTGACATTCTGTCTCTACTCAGAACCAATGCTCTTACTATGTCCCTGTGATTTGTAACATAATCCATTCAGTTTCCCCAAAGGAAACCAAGTGGGAGCCTACATCTTACCAGGTCATTACAGGTGAGCCAAGAAGACTCCTCCTTGAAAAGGTTTCTAGAAACTTCCACCTTATTTAGATGACCAGATTCCAAATCTCAAAGCTTCTTGTACCCATTTTAATCTTCTCATACCATAGTATACTCTCTGATTTATTTCTTCTGTGAGACTGTTAGCAACTAGAGGATAATATGTCATGTTTCCTGTACCTTCATTCCCATCAAAAGGCCTTGATAAATCTTGGTTCCCTTAACTGCCCCCTGCCACACACACAAAAGAATTAATGAATTGGTTAGCAAACCACAAAACAGATTAACATCGTAAGAAAGGTATTTGGCTTTCAGAACTCAGGGTACTGGGTCTGTGGGGTTGAACAATTTATGATTAGTCTGGCCTATACAGAGTTTTATACTGGTCTTCCCACCACCTCAAAAAGCACTTTTGAGTAAAAGATAAGACTCAAATAACTAACTTCTTATGCAAGAAAAACACAAGTTTCTGTTTCTCTGTGAGACCCAGGGAGATCAGATTCTTTTTAGCAAGAAAAGGGCAGAGTCTGGGTGAAGGTAGGCCAAGACATCTGCTTCCTGAAGCCTTCCTGTGTGCCAAGCTCTATGCAAGACATCTTAAGATGTCTTTCTTACATATATATGTATATGTATATATACATATATTTCACTTATATAAAGAAAATAATAAAGCAGAGGGATATATATTGTATATATTCCTCATATAAGTGAGGAAAGCTGGGCTCAGAAAAGTCTGGTTAGTGGACTACCATTTATTTATTGTAGGTCTCAATATAATGTTTTGTGTGTGTGTGCATGTTTTTGATTTACAGAACTCTATGAGGTGTGACTATAAAATAACGAGGATGATTTTCTGTGTAGCTGTGCAAAAAGGTCCTTTATAAGAATATTTATAGGAATCTCTAGTCATTTTAGAGGGAGATGCCTTAGTGCAGTTGGTGCATTGTAGGCCCCACTGTTGAGGAGTTTGAGGGTCAAGAAGGGAAGAGAGGAACTCCAGAGGAATCCATTAGTGGGGATACCTCTGGGTCTCTGGTCAGCGTTCCTGGATGTGATGGATTACTCTTCGTCAATGGTGATTGATTAAGGACTGTTTAGGAACCTAATATAGTGTTCCTTTCGGTGTCTCCCCGAGGATGTTTTGTGGGAAGTCTGGGCATGTGAGTTTTAGCTCACTCAGCAGAGATCTCCCTTCAGGGTAGTAAGAACCATCCAATGTGCTTGAGACACATGGAACAAAAGTAGAGGAAAGGAGGAGACACGTGTCTCTTCTTCAGACATCAAAACACCAGGAAGGCTCCAGTGGCTTCTGGACTTTATTCCTTCCTTACAGATGTAGCCCTCTGAATTTATAAGCCTTTACCTCAGACCAGAAATTAAAGCATCTTTATCCTAAGACCTTTGGACCTGGACCCAACCATGTTATTCACATTCAATGATCAACTTTCAGGAGAAAATAGACCATAGAACTTTTCTGTACATGTCATTACTATGACCTCGCTCCTTAGCAAATCTTCATTCATGTTTGCCTATCATCTATCTATCTATCTATCTATCTATCTATCTATCTATCTATCTAT
>LOJH01004008.1:0-12634 GCA_001685095.1 Ellobius talpinus
CGAATCCGCCCGGGCTACGCTCCTCCATCACGTGGTAGGTGCTGCTGCTGCTCCTCTCCTCCTCCTCCCGCTGCCCTTTCTCCTTCTCCTCGCTCTCCCTGTGGCTCCCATTTCTCCCTCTCTTTGTTAGTTGTAACTAGAAAGGCAGGGCAGGGGACGAAAAATCCCCGGAACTTTAAATGGCCTCTCCGGGCTTCCCCGCTGCGGGTCCGGGCTGGGAGTCGCCCCAAGGGCGGGGGTGTGCGGGGGCCCTTCCCCACCAGCTGCCGCCTCGTTCGCCGGGCTTTCCTTTGGCGTTCTATTTAAAAAGGCGGCCCGGAGAACATGGTTTATTTCCGTATATATACATATATATTTAAAAAAGACCAAAAACAAACTCTTGCTCTTCCCTTGAACTTCTCTTGACTGCAAAAGGCCTTTCTTTGCTTGAACACGTCTTGTACGTCTGTTTCACCGTTTGAATCACAACTCTGATTGTTAACATTTTTGTTGCTTGTATATTGAGGTCATTTGTGTTTTCGATGTAGTCTCAGGCAGACTTTTTTTTCTGGTAACTAAAGAGGAAGAGGCATTCATTTGTTTTTGAGTTGGAATCTTACTGTTTTTTGGGGGGGCTGTTTTCCGGCTGACGGTCTTTCGATTCTCAGCAAATAGTTTATAATTGTTTTCCATATTGTAAACAGTCCTACCCCCCTATGTTTTACCTAGAAATCCTTTTGTTTTCCAATGTTGGAATCCCAAAGTGGATTTTTAGAGAAACTCGTTACTTAACTATTGCTTATTGATTGCCTTAGGGGAAAAGGGGTGACATGATGGCGCCACTTTAAATTGCTCTTTCCTCCGCCTGTTTTTTCCTCCTTTATCCTGGAGGTCACTGGAGCATTTTCCCGTGACCTATTAATAAAACCGCACTTGAGGGTGTTAGCTGTACAACTCCTGGGGGTTAGAATTTGGTACCTTAAGGATCGAGAGACCCGAACCCTGCAGTCCCCAAAGTTAAGAGAAATCTCGCTAGTCCTCCAACCTACTTTCCCTCCCCTCCATTCACAATCCTAGTGTTGCCATATCCTTCGTCACGTGGCAAGCAATCATCGTGGGTTTTTTGTTTGTTTGTTTGGGGGGTATATGTTAATATTTTAAACTGTAGGTAAGGAAGTGGTCCTTTGTCCATTGAAGAGATCACAATGCTTTAGTGTTTTGTGGGGGTTTTTTTGATACATTTGGAGAACATTTTAAAATAAACGATAAAATTACATAATCCTTGCCTTGCATAATCATGATATAGTTACAGAACTTCTCAAAACTACTTTCAAGTAAGGAAAATCGTTACATTTAAGTGACTTCTGTTTCTTAGAATGGTCTGTAGTTTGTATTTCCTCCCGTATTTGTTTTTCTTTTAAAGGTTATTTAAAGTACCAGTATTTACAAAGTCATAAAGTGGGCGTGTTTCCCTTCCCCCTCTCCTATGGGCTGTACTTAGCTCCTTGTCTTACATACTCTCACCAATTTAGAAATTTTCAATTAATTGCAGGTGTTGTCTGTTGAGGCTTCCCCCCAACAGTGGATACCTTTGATTGTTTCTCTGTTGCCTTTTTGATAGAGAAGTTGTTTGTAGTTCTTGTAAGCATGCTACTAGGTTTCCTATTTCCTCATGACAGTTTTCCCATGATTGGATAAATTGTAATTATCCAAAAGTACATTTTCTTCCCTGTAAGTTACTAAGTTTAAAAAATAAATAAGTGTGATTCTTGGATATCATTGATCTGTTTTTTCCTGCCATGTATGTTATCAGTGGATTGAACCATTTTCTTTGCTAACAGTTACATCATGTCATGTGATAGGTGCAATGTGATGTGTTCTAAAAATAAGGCAAGGTAAAAATCTCATCCCTTGGAAATTTTGAAAATGTATCATAAGTATGAGATAACAATCCTTAGTCATGGAATTCTGAATTGGATTTCCACCAGGTTCAGCTTACAGAGTGTACAGATCTTTTGACCTTTAGAATATTTTTTGTTATTTGTTGTGATCTCAGAACTTGGGGTGGTTTGACTTTACTTTTGAAGTTTGAACTACTTGGGGAATATCAGCTGTCACATAAGTTCTTAACATCTTTATTCTGGTGAACTTATTTATCATTGATAACTACCACAGTCAAGTATATATGAAGCAAATATTTATGGTTTGTTTTGTACATAATTAAGAGTCGTCAGTTACATATTACAGATTTTGGACTTTCCACCTATAGGGCTGCATCTTTCATGAAAACTTTATTCAGACCATTAGTATCTGTCTTTGATGCTTTGCCATAATGTTAAAATCTGCAGAGCACTCTTTGATAACTTACTATTCTGTTGAGGAAAATTCTGAAAGCTAGAAAACTACGTTTTAATTTACTTGTGAATTTCTATCAAGGTGAGAAGGAAAGAACCTTGTATTTTTTTTTTCTCCTTGAAACATTCCCAGTACCTTTTCATCTCTAGTAGTGCTACCCTATAATCATTGTTTCTATAGTTCAGACCCTGGATTTTGTTGTTCTTGTTTGGTTTTTGGTTTTGTTTTAGGGTTTCTCTGTTTAGCCCTGGCTGTCCTGGGACAAGTTCTGTAGACCAGGCTGCCTTGAGCTCATAGAGATCCACCTGCCTCTGCCTCCATAGTGCTAGGATTAAAGGAGTGCACCACTGGCCAGCTTGAATTTTGTTGGTTTGACCACAGATGATGATGGTGATGATGATGATTGTTACTGTGAAGATTAATGGTGGTTTTTCAAGACAGGGTTTCTCTGTAACAGTCCTAGCTGTCCTGGAACTTGCTCTGTAACAAGGCCGGCCTCGAACTCACAGAGCCCCGCCTCTCTCTGCTGAGAAGAAAGGTGATGCACTACCACACCCAGCATTAATTACTTTTAAAGTGAACACATTTTAGGTTTGGTATGTTTGATATGGCCTGTTTCATTTATTCTGCAAGCATGTGGCCTTTGTGGTTGGTGATGCCTGTTTTAAAAGGTAGTTTAATATTGAGTAGTTGTGGTTGTGAGTGAGATTGTTTCCTTATTTTGGAAAAAAATTTTCAAGATCCTTTTTAAAACATTAATCTATGCAGTATATAGAAAGTTTTGGGTTTAAATGGTAACCTTTACCTTTTCCTATTCACCTTCTTTGGGTGGGGATTCCTAGGGATCATCTTCCCCACCGCCTTTCTAGTGAGGCAGTTAAGACACAGAAATGCAAGTGACTTTCTTGAAAAAAATTTGCATGTATTATATATATATTATATTCCAGTTCCAGGACCTGTTTATTCCTTGATCCGAATGGAACGGAATAGTGTAGATTAAGTATGTGACAGTGATAACTGTCCTCAGTCTACAGGTAATGTTCAGATATATTGCTTCCTGCCTCTACTCACAGGACTTTCCTAATTCATGTTGTCTTTAGTTGTCCACCTGAGTTTTGTGCTTCACCTTTGGGGAATAGGAAGTACCAATAAGAGTCCTACTTTGTGTGACAAATTATTTCATGTACTCTGGCCATGTTTTGCATATATTTTAGTGTCTGAACTAGTATGGAATTTATTAGGTTAGAAACTATAAATATGTTCAGATTGAAAAATTATTAATGTAGATTTAAAGAAAATTCAAAAACAATACAATAAAAAAATCTTTTTTGTTTTTCTTTTCTTTTTTTCTTTTTGGTAAAGGAAATGATCCAAATCTGTTTTGTACTAAGCAGTCTACAGGCAAGGTGTCGGGGTCCTTTATTTTTTTTCTTTTGAGGCACCTGCATTGTCTGTGAACAAGGACACTAATGTAAAATATTCTTCCTGAGACCAAAACAGCCTAACCAATGAAGGTAGGGGTTTATTTAAAATGAAGAAAGGATACAAAGACAGGTCTTTTAAAGCTAACAGTGAAGACAATACTCTGGGATTTGTTTTTGTGTTTAGCTACAGGTCTGGCATTTTGAATATAGGTTATTGGAAAAACTTACCTAGACAATAGTTGTGATTTACCAAAAAGCTTGTACTCACAAGTGCTGAAATAGATATCTAAATTTTTTTGTTAAGATTTTTCTAAATTTTGATAGGGTGAGGTAACCAATTTCCCATGAATGAAAAATAAACTTGGGAGCCAGGTGAAATAGCGCAAGCCTTTAATCCCAGCAGAGGCAAGTGAATCTCTTGAGTTTGAAGCCTGCCTGGTCTACATACATAGTAAGTTCCAGGACAGCCTGTGCTACATAGTGAGACCCAGTCTCGAAAGAAAAGCAAACAGGGATAGTCTGCAAGAAAAATTTAATGATTGTAATGATTGTTTTAAACCTTTATGAACCTAGGTGAGGGGGTACCTTTTAAGGTTTTTTTTCCCTTAGGTTTTAAAAAAGATTTATTTTTATTAGTTATGTGTATGTTTGTGTTTGTGAGAGGGAGTGTTATATGCCTTGGCGGCCAGTGGCATCGGATCCCCTGCAACTGGAGTTGCAGGTTGGTTGTGAACTGCCTGATACGGGTACTGGGAACTGTCTAATCCATTTCTCTATTCCCCCTTTAAACTCTTGATCCTGTGTTGGCTACCACAGCTTGGCAAATGCTACTTGTTTAATAAAAGGTTTTTTTTGTTTTTTGGGTTTTTTTGGTGGTGGTGGTGTTAAACTGTAATGCCGACTCAGTTTTTCAAAACATGGTCTATTGGGCAGGCCTCCAACTCACTACAGCTAAGTTAAGAACCTTCCATCAGTCTCCTGGGTGCTGGGCTTATAGGTGTATGACAACATGCCCTACATAAAAATTATTTTCCACAGGTCCGCTTTTCTAAGATTTCACCCCAACTTCATAGAATTTTAGCATTTGAATGACTCTGCCAAAGAATTATTTATGTAATTATTGCCTCTGAATTTGTTGTTTTTAAATTTTAGTTCTAAGGTCTTCTGGTTTGTCATTCCCCCAACCCTATCCCTGTCACCCACACACACAGGATTTCTCTGTAAGCTCTGGCTGTGCTGGAACTGGCTCTGTAGACCAGGTTGTCTTCGAACTTCCAGAGATCCGCCTGCCTCTGCCTCCTGAGGCGGTGCTCTGCTAGTTCTAAGTTTTTGTAGGTAAATTTCTTCTCTAATTGATGACATTGTTAAATGTAAAGTAGAGCTAAATTCAGTGTAATTTTTGTTACCTACAGTTATTACTTGAACCAGGACTCTGAACTTAAGATTTTAGTTACAAACTTAAATATATTAGTTTCTGTTCTGTAGAAAAAGTTGCTTCAGGGGCATAAACAATAAGGTCCCTCCCCTTTTAATTTCTTAAAAAACCCAAAAAAACAGAAAATAGTGCAGTTTAAGGTCAGACCTGATTAAATTCAGTTGTGGGGGGAATGTTGAGGTTTTCCTCAAGGTTGAGTAATAATTTTGCTAAGATAAGAACTGATACTCAGATTCTCTCACTATTTGCTGTTTGGCCTTTATTGACTACTCGTTAGTACTTCAAGAGAGTGAAGAGGGTTAGGGCTAGTTTCTAATGTTTACTAGTGCAGAGATTTTATAGAATGCATATATGCGAGTGTATTGTGTGGCAGGAGTGTAACTTAGTGGTAGAATGCTTGTTTGTTTGTTTAGCACTTGTGAGGTCCTGCAGGGGGGATCTCTAGCAACACCCATGTACATATGCACAAAGAAATATTTAAGTCTTGAAAGTTTCACTAAGCTGTTTTTATGTGGAGAATAGGGACTATATGAAGACCTTAAATATATGTGTATACGTATATTTGTATGTAATTCAGGTTTTTTGTTTTGTTTTTAGGTAGTAATTCAATGGAACAAAAGAAGGCTAATAGTATTAATTTTTAACAGTTCTCTGGTTTTGGAGAAGTTTCTTTGTTTTAACAGGACAAGGTTTCTCCATGTAGACATGACTGTCCTGGAACTCACTCTATAGACCAGGCTGGCCTCGAACTCGGAGATCTCCCTATCTTTCCCTCCCAAGTGCTGGGATTAAAGACTTGAGCCACCACCAACCAGCTTGGAAAATGTTTTTAATCATTAATTCAATTTAAAGGGATAAAATAAGTTTTGGTGGAATTCTGGAATTTTTGAATCCTGGAGAATAACCCTTTTCTTTTTTAATATCCTTGGCCTCTTCAAGAAGTCTCTAGTTTTATGACTGTTCAAAACCACTAAGTTTGTTAGAGATAAAGGCTCTGTGTGTTTCTGTCTGTGAGCTAAAGACTGGTAAGGAATTTGAATTCATGATAGTGTAGAAATAAACACTTAATAGTTTGACTCTATAATCATCCTTTAAAAAAAAGCATTCTGGGGCTGGAGAGATGAGGGGTGCAGTTTAAGAGTACTTCCTGTTTTTTGCAGAAGCCTGAAGTTTGGTTTTCAGCATGTATGGCAGGTGGCCTCACAACCACCTGTAAGCCCTTCTCCAGGAAATCCAGTGCTGCCCTTTGGCCTTTGTGGGTGTGCACAGACAAATCTTAATTTTTTCTCACATTCTTTTTCTTTCTTTGTTTCTATGTCTTAAACATGCATAAATTGGATCATACTTCTTAGATGGTTTTATATTTTTAAAATTTAAACTATTTTTTTAAATATTACAGTTTATTGAAAAGATTACATATATCTTCTGCACCAATGAAAGTACTTCTGTTGGGTAGATTCCTAGAAGTATAGTTGCTAGATAAAAAGAGTGAGTGATTGCATTTAAGATTTGGTAGACATTGCCTTCAAAGTATAATGTAGCCAAATTTAATATTTAATATAGTTAAGAATTTTTCCAAATAATTGTGAAACAGATTCTAGTCCCAGCCTTTAGGAGGCAAAAGCAGTTTTCTGTGAGTTCCAGACAGGCCAGGAGCACATAGTGAAACCTTGTCTTAAGCTTTCCAGTCTGGGTATAGCTAGTTGGCTATATGAATGAGTGGAACTTGAGATTGATCTATTCAGTTGGTAAATAACTTATTAGATTGTATCACCTCATGATCAGACATTTCCATTAAGTTCTAGTGGATCTACATTTTATTCTTCAGTGTAAACACTTGGGTTACTTAGGATGTATTGGTCTGCTGGCACTGTGTTGCTTGTAGGAAATAGATTTAACACAAACCATATTGTCTATTTAAGAAATACATAGCCTAATGAGTGATGAGATGAAATCTGCGTTTATATTATACTGACTGCTATTTATTGCTCAGAGTGTCAGGGTAGTACAGATTATGAGGCTGGAGGGAGAGAGCGCTAACTCAACCTCGAAGGAAGGATAATTGCATGACTTTGTAATTTGGAGCTGAACCTTGAAATGGTAGAATGGGTAAACATAAAGGAGGAGCATGAGATAGCCTGGAATTTTGTATCTTCTGGTGAGTGAAGTGAGGGCAGTGTGTAGAGAGCTTCAGATAATGTTGAATGCTAAGGGAGTAGAGAATTTGAAATTTATTATTCTTCTAAGCATCACATAAACTGATCTTCCTCCTTCCCTTTCTTGCTGTTGATATGTATAGTCAAGATAGTAAAGGCAAGATTGGAGACTTGTTGAGAATGGATAGAAGGATGAAGAGCTGGAGATTATTACTGCTACTGCCTTAATTGTACCTAATGAGGTTCTGAAGTAAGGCCAGTGTCACTAAAGATACAGTGAATGTGCTGATCATTCTTCCCATGGAACACCTTCCCACTTTGCTTATAAAAATTTAGATTGTTCTACACTACTTCTTTGTTTTGGGATGGAGTTGCTTTTTGACCCACTTGTTCAGCTCAAGTGTCTTCTGGGAAAGTGGGGTAAACAGATTGCATATCTATTGCAATACTTTCAGGGTCCTTGAGCCTATGAGTTTCATACTCAGTATCTGCATGAAGTGGAGTAAACTGCCCACTCTTAGAATCATTCAGAATGTTTCTGTCTTAGAAATTTTCCTTACTCCTTCAGACAAAACATAGAAAACTGTTTTTACACCTAATTTATATCTTATTTTTAGCATTAATGAGGTTGTACAATTTTTAGTGTGTCTTATTCTTCCTATGGTTTAGACTTGACATTAGTAGACATGTAATGAGGTGTTTGTTAGAACGTAAACCACTGATTAAAATCACAATTCATTTGAATAAAGAATATTGAAGGACAGAAATTAGTTTTGAGTTTGATGATGGAACGGGATTTTTTTCTCTCTATCTGTATGCTTGTTTGTGTAATACTGAATTCTACTTAGACCTGTTCCTGTGCAAAACCTACCTTGACTACTTCTCTGCCTGTGTCTGAGTCCCTTAATGTGTTTTCCTTTACCGGGTCTTGTTATCCTTTGTAGGTGCTCAGTAAAATGTTTTGATATATGTATTTTAATAAATATATATTGGAAATAACAGATAGTTGGGTGTTCTCATTGAGTTTCCTCTAAAAATTAAAATTCAAGTTTTAATGTCAAGCAGTTAAGGAAGGCCCTTCCATTTTAAACCTAGCCTTGAACTCTGTTTAGTAGTTGTAAACGTGTAAGCATGAGCCTGGGGCTAGAGATGGTTCAGCTGTTAAGAGCATTTCCTGTTCTTCTGGAGGACTGGAGCTTGGTTCCTAGCATCAACATGAGACTGCTCACAACTGTCTGGAACTTGGAGGATCTGACACCCTTTTCTGGCTTCCTTAGGCCTACAAGCAATAGGTATACCCATATATACATGAATTAAAAAAAAAACTCTTTAGCCAGATTGTGGTTGCACATGCCTTTAATCCCAGCACTTGAGAGGCAGAGACGGGTGGATCTCATGTGAGTTCAAGGGCAGTCTGGTCTATAGAGCAAGTTCCAGGACAGGCACCCAGCTACAGAGAAACCCTGTCTCGAGAAAAGAAAAAACAAAAAAAATACTCTTTATAAAGTATGAGATTTTTGCCTCTGCAACTTAGTGTGACCTTGGGCAAATTACTTATCTTGAAACAGGGTTTTCCTCACTCATAAAATAAGGACTGTAGGTTTACTAAACATTGTTACTGTGAAGATTAAGACTATATGTAAAACAGAACATTGGCAGACATAGTAAAAGAACATTTATTGTTAGTAAATAGCAGTTGAACATTTTATATTTATTTCTCTGTGTGTATGTAGGCATGTGGGTGTGCATGCTTCCTGGGTGTGAAAGTCAGAGGACCAGGCTGGAGAGATGGCTCAGCCGTTAAGAGTACTGGTTGCTCTTCCAGAGGTCCTGAGTTCAATTCCCAGCAACCACATGGTGGCTCACTACCACCTGTAATGAGATCTGGTGCCCCCTTCTGGAGTGCAGGCAGATATGCATGCAGAACACTATATATACATAATAAATAAAATTTAAAAAAGCATGTAAGATTCCTTACATGTCTTTTCATGGAGGTGGGGGGAAGAAAGTCAGAGGACCACTTGTGAAAGTTGGATCTCTGCCGGGTGGTGGTGGTTTTTTTTTTGAGTGCTGTTGCTCAGGGAAGAGGACCATAGCTCCCAAATTAGAGCTACAACAATGTCCCTTTCTATCTCAGGACGGGTCCTATCATGAGGACGTGGGTTATGGAGTTAGTGAGGGCCTCAGGTCAAAGGCTTTGTCACTGGAGAAGGCTAGGAAGGAGGCTGTGACTGATGGGCTGAAGCGGGCACTCAGGTAAGAAGGAGCTGGGCTCCAGCCACCTCATGTCAGCTCATCTTTCAGAAGTGACACATTTCCTTGGGTCAGAGATCTAATAACGTGAGAAGATAAGTCTCATTCTATCCTGATGCTGTGTTTCCTTGCTTGCTTCTGTACTTTCCTGTGGATGCAGGACTGAATCTGACTACACTGTCCACAGTGCTGGTTCCTCCCTTCCCTCCCAGTAAGGGTTCAAAGGCCTTGCAGCTTTTCAGTTCTTACAGCAAATGTCCGAATACACTGACTCAAAGTTTAGTTTGCCTCAGTTCAGGATTGATTTGCCATATTGTTGTGGGTTTGGGGTGGAGAGGTTAAAAAACAAACAAACAAAAAAACCCAGAAAATAAACCCCGTGATCTGTACTCCCAGAGGGCAAATCTGCAGTGACCTAACACCTCTCACTGGCCTCCAGCTCCTAAGATCCCATCAGTTCTGCCCCACTCCCTAGAGGGTTGGCCTTTAGCAGGTGGGTTGTGTGTGGGGCTTCATAGCACTCAATGTCCCCTTGGGAAATCTGTGTCAGGTCACTGCTGTGTTCTCAGAAGCTAGTGTAATGCAGGAATGTGACATGGTCCATTGTGTCTCACTGAACTAGGGCCCATTTCCTTTCCTATGTTGCAGCTTTGTAGTGTTGTAACTGTCAGATGTGACTGAACTGTCTGGCTTTTTGTCACTGTAGGAGTTTTGGGAATGCACTTGGAAACTGCATCCTGGACAAAGACTACCTGAGGTCACTAAATAAGCTTCCACGACAGGTATGTTAACAGCGAAGAGTGGGGTGCGGGCAGCTTGCTGTCACAGCATGCAACTTCTCCAGTATGTCCTTGGGTGTAGCTGCAGGAAGGAGAAGGGAGGACTCAGCGTTTGGCAGCATCTAGAACGGTTAGTTCAGATTCAGAAGGTTGATGCTAGCAGATGTGACCTGGCCAGGTTTATAATGCCCCTCATGAACAGATAGCCATGCAGGGCCTTCTCACACTATTGCTGTTCCCTACACGTGTTTACACTAGCCATCTTTCTGCTCTGAGCTCTGGTGGCTGTGAGGTGTGTACCTCCATTCTGTCTGTCACTACCTATCTATGGGATCTTAGTACCAGCCTCAGGAGTGCTGTGTGGAAGATGTGGCTAGAGTTGCAGTAATTGGGGCAGATTTGGTGTCTGCCTGGCAGAATCGTTGCCTCTGTCTCCTTGAGAGCTTTGTCAGGTGCTACCCCATCCTTTCATCACAGGAACCAGTGGAGTATCATTTGGCTTCTGACAAGACTTTCCTCTTTTCCTCGTGTGTGTGTGTGTGTGTGTGTGTGTGTGTGTGTGTGTCTGTGTGTGTGTGTTTGTATGTATGCCAGTCCTGAGAACATACACTGTGGTTGTCTATCTACCTCTTGACTATTGTATTGCTGCTGTGAACACAGACATGTAAATTTCCGTAGAAGCGTTGTCTTCAGTTTTGTGATAGATACCTACAGGTGTGAGTGCCGGGCCATGTGTCTCCTATTTTGTTTCTTTTGAGAAATCTCCATCCTGATACAGTACATACTGTACAGCCCATTCTCTCCATGACTTTTCTATTGTCCTAGTAGAGTCTTTGCTTCATGTGTCCCTGATGTCAGCAGCGTTGTTGTGTTTCAAAAGCTTGTTGGCCATTTGGGAATCGTCTTTTGAGAGATTGAAGTCCATTGCCATTTTTAATGGGTTATTCGGTATTTTTGCTGTTGAGTTATGGTAGCTCTTTAAATATTCTCGACATTAAATACTTCATCTGTTAATAAGATATACAAATGTTTTCTCCCATTCCATATATGTTTTAAGGTTATTTTTATTTTGTTTTATTTTATTTTTTGATTTATTTTGGTTTATTTTTTGTTATTTTGAGGCAGCCCTGGCTGTCCTGGAATTTGCTCTGTAGACCAGGTTGTTCTCAAACTCTGAGCCACCTGCCTCTGCCTCCTAAGTGCTGGGATTAAAGGCTGGCGCCACCACCGCCCAATGCTATTAGTGTCTTTTTTTAATAATTTATTTTTATTTCATGTACATTGCAGTTTTGTATTGTATGAAGGTATTGTATCTGTTGGAACTGGACTTACAGACAGCTGCAAGCTGCCAAGTTTTTGCTGAGTAGTTGCTGGGAGTTGAACCTGGGTCCTGAGTGCTCTTAACCACTGAACCATCTCTTCAGCCCCACTTTTGGTGTCTTATCAAGAGATCATCACCATATCCAGTGCTGTTTTTTTTTCCTAAGACTTTGGAGTCCTACACTTAGGACTTTAGTTTGTGTTGAGCTGGTTCTTCTGAAAACTATAGGACCTTTACCAACCTCATATTTGGTTTGGGGAGACCCAGGTTTCTCAGCAGTATTTACTGACTCCTCTCCCCATGTGACAGTACATGTTCATGTGTATGTATGCATTTGCCTGTGGAGGCTAGAGGTAAGACGTTAGCTGTCTTTCTCAGTTGCTCTACCTTATATTTGAGACAGGGTCTCTCACTGACCTGAAGCTCAGCAGTTAGGATACACTGGTTGGCCATTGAGCTCAAGGGATCCTTCAGGGTTGGTATTATAGGCATTTGTTACCCCACTCAGCTTTTATATGGGTGCTGAAGATCAAACTCAGGTCCTTATAGGTGACAATATAGTTGGATACGATTTTTGTAATCCATTTAAAACAGTTACCGATAGGATAGTTACTGTTTCCATTTTTCTGATTTTCTGCATATCTTAGTTTTTTTTTGTTCTTGGACCTTTGCCTTTGTTTTGAATTTTTTGTATGGCTGATTTGATTCTTCATATTTCCATTATGTACATTCTTAGATAATTTCCTTGTAGTTTCCATTGCAGTTGCATAAATCATGTTAGTGTTAATAGTTGCTTTAAAATGGCATCACTTTAACTCCAGTTGATAATAACACTACTTTATATATGATATATTCATTGCTGTAGGCTTGAGTTTTCTTTTTTTTTTAAATTTATTTATTATGTATATAGTGTTCTGGGCACCAGATCTCAT
>LOJH01004008.1:12695-32759 GCA_001685095.1 Ellobius talpinus
GGTTGCTGGGAATTGAACTCAGGACCTCTGGAAGAGCAATCAGTTCTCTTAACCTCTGAGCCATCTCTCCAGCCCTATGCTTGAGTTTTGTTGACCTAGGGTCTTACGGTATAGCTGAGGCTGGTCTGGAACTCAGAGCTGCCTGCCTCTGCATCCCAAGTGCTGGGATTAAGGGTGTACCCCACCATATCTGGATCTGGCAGGGTTTTTTTTTTTTTTGAGATAGGGTTTATAGCTTTGGAGCCTATCCTGGAACTAGTTCTTGTAGACCAGGCTAGCCTCAAACTCACAGAGATCTGCCTGCCTCTACCTCCTGAGTACTAGGATTAAAGGTGTGTGTGCCACCTCCGCCTGCTGTTTTTTTTTTAATTAAAATTTTTCTTTTATTGCTTTGCTCTTTAAATTCTGTGTAGGAGCATTACAGTGACATTTTTCTGTGTATACCAGTGTTTTTTTGGAGAACTTTATATTTCTTTGTCTTTGTGCTGCTACTTGTCTTTTTGAATCTGAAGGACTCTTATTTTCTTTTCCTTCCCCTCTCCCTTCTGCCTTCCTTCCAGTTCTTTCCTTTTTTCTAAGACAGTGTCTCAAGGTGTAGCTCAGGTTGGCCTTGAGCTTGCAGCTATTCACTGCCTGTGCCTCCTAAAGTGCTGGATTATAGGTATGTGCCACTGTGCAAAGGAAAAGGGATAAGTATGCTGCAAAGACAGGAAGGGTCAAGTTAGACTATATAGACTATTTTCATCAAAAGCATTTAATCTTTATTGAACCTTATTACTAATACAGAACAGTTCGAAATACAAATGAATTGCTCTTGTTAAAATATGTCAGATGTCGCTGGGCAGTGGTGGCACATGCCTTTAATCCCAGCACTCCGGAGGCAGAGGCAGGCAGATCTTTGTGAGTTCAAGACCAACCTGGACTATAGAGTAAGTTCCAAAACTGGCTACATAGCTTACATGGCTACTGAGAAACCGTCTTGGGAAAAAAAAAACAACAACAAAAAAACAACAAAAATGTCAGATATCTGCAGCCCCAGCTGCTCAGGCTTGCCTGGGACCAGAAGTTTGCCATCAGTGTGGGAAACAGACCCAAATAGAAAAACAAACCAACCAGCTTGGAAGTTGTGGGTCATTTCTGTCAGCTTTTGGTGGGGCTAAGAAAACAGATAGGTCAAGGATCATCAAGCAATATGTCTGCGGATGTGCATGACCAGGGGAAGGAAAGCTGGGTATGGGGTGCATTCAGTTTTTCTACCTCTTTCCCTTTCTTTCTAGCTCCCTCTTGAAGTGGATTTAGCTAAAACAAAGAGAGAAGATTTTGAACCATCTGTGGAACAGGCAAGATATAACAGCTGCCGACAGAATGAAGCACTGGGACCCTCAAAACCACAAGAAGCAACTTCCCCTTGCAGACCAAGCCACCCACATGATTCAGACAGTAGGCTGCAGGGGGCTAAGGACTGCAGCAGCTCCTGGTACTGGACTCAGGTTCCCTCCCTTTCCTCTTCCACCCCTTCTAGCCTGGCTTTGGTTGCTTCCACTCCTGCCTTTTGAAACCAAGTGGTTTGTGTGCTTCTTCAAGCCGGGTCCTTTGTGGTTAACTTGGTTTGCAGCAGTCTGGCCCCCATCAGGGAGAGTGATGCTATTCGCCAGCGGAAGCTCCGGAAGCTCCGGCAGAAGCAGCAGCAGCAGCAGTTCCGCCAGCGGATGGAGGCTCGCCTGCAGGGCCAGGCACCTGCTGCAGAGGTAGAAGCCGAACCTGAGGGTGTGTAAGGATGTGTGACGGGGAGACTGACTCACTCCAGGCCGTGCCTTGCTAGGGCTTCTCAGAGTTCCATGTAGGACAGATGACCCCATGGAATTAGGATGGTAAAATATGCTCTGCTCCTTCCCAGTTCTAAAGACAAGGGGATTTTCAGGGAGGTCATCGGCCATGATTGACATAATCTGCACCACTTGGGAGGCAGAGGCAGGTGGATCTGTGAGTTCCAAGTTGGCCTGGAATACATAATGAGGCCCCTCCCCATCTTCTGGAATTTGAAATTTCAAGTAAAGAATTGCTTTGTTTGTCTCTGCATTAGGAGACTTGCCTCTTGGATGGCTTTTGAATATAAGACAAAGCTGAAAGATAACTGGAGCTTTTAGCAGATTCTTTACTCAGGAGCTTAAATTAACCTGAGCTCGGATTTCACAGAATTAGATATTTCTGATGTGCAGACATTTATTAAGTACTTTTCTGGTCCAGAGAACGTTTGCCCTTTTTCTCTGTGTAGTGAAGGTGCAAGAGACAGGTTATATGCTGGGTTTATTCTCACCCCTTAATCCAATGCAACATTAATGTAGAAAAAAAAACCAAACCAAAACATATTCATCATTCTGGGCACATCCTGAGTAATGAGTTAGCCTAAAAGTTTGGCTTCTGGCCATGCCAGGAGTTTGAAGGGCAGGGATGGGATTCAGGATGCACTGCTCTGCCCCAGAACCACTGGGCTGGAAGACTCCTACCACCCCCCTGCCTTTGCTGTTGACAGGAAAATGGGTTGGGGGTTTTGCCCAGACGGTAGACTGTTTGCCTGGTGTCCCAAGTTCTGGTGTGCTAGTGGCACACTGCTGTTATACTAGGAGAATCAGATGTTCAAGAGCATCTTGGCTGTATAGGAGTTTAAGGCCTGCCAGAGCTACATGAGAGACTCTATCTCTCAAAAACAAAATACCAAAGAAAACACCTGGTTCTCCCCCCTTTAGTAGACATACAGAGTTGGAGGTAGGCCTGGGAGTTAGGAACCTGAACACTCAAGGTATATCTGTGCAAGAGGGGAATAGACTTCATCCCGGAGTTGACAAATTAATGTGACCTCTGGCTTCTCCTTTGTCTCCTGTGCACACTGTAGCAGTGCTTCCAGCCCCTCCTCCGAAACACAGTACCCCCATAACTGCTGCTTCAGAACTCCTCAGGGAGAAAGCCATCTTCCCAGGTAAATCACTTAAGAATTAACCAGTAAACATTTAGGAGTATGTGTAAGTTACTGTGCTGTGTAATTTTTGGCAGATATAGAACTCAAGTTTTTTGGGGGAGGGTTAGGTGCAGTACTGGGATTAAACCCGTGCCCTTGCGACACTAGGCAGGTGCTTTACCATTGAGCTATATACCCAGCCCGTAGATTTCATCTTCTTTTCTACTACCATGTGGGTCCTGGGTCTTGAACTCAGGTTGTTAGATTTGGTGGCAAGTGACTTTAACTGATTAGCCATCTCTTTGGAACTCATCTGATTTTTAGTGCTGTAAAGATTTATAAAAATAGAAAGAGGTTCCCAAATTGACTGACAGGGGATCTGATACATGTTCTCTAACAAAAGGAAAGACTTGGGGTATTTGTTGGAACAAAAAAAATGCAGATTTATCAGAGGGAACTGAAAGCCTGATTTTTTTTTTTCCTTTTTTTAACCATGAGACAGGGTCTTACTGTCTGTGGTGGAACGGTCCACCTTCCTGCTCACTGCTGGCTGCCATGTGCACCATCATACCTGTCAAAACATGGAAGCTGTTGTAATACTGTGGTTCTCTCTGTAGATAACCCTGAAGACAACCCTGAAATGTGGGACCTGACTCCAGATTTAGAGGACATTATTAAGCCTTTGTCTAGACCAGAACCACCCCAAACTTCTACCACCCGAGCCCTCAACCACCAGGAGGTGATTCAGGATGGTGTCCTACACAGCCTTTGCCACCAGATGCCACCAGAAAGACCTGGAGCTGGGCACCTGCAGACTTGCAGCACTCACCAGCATGTACTAGGTAGCAGAGATCTTTGGAAGAACAAAAATCCTGGGTTTGATTCTATAAAATCTAAAGGGAGGGAGCTAGTTCATTTTAAGAAGTTGAATTAGGGGGACTAGAAAGATGGCTCAGCAGTTAACAGTGCATACTATTCTTGTAGAGGACCAGGATTTACCTCCTAGCACACATGTATTGGCTCACAACTGCCTACAACTCCAGGTCCAAGGGATTGGACACCCTCTTTCTGGACTCTGGACATCAGACATGCAAATAGACATACATGTAGGCAAAACATCTACAAAAAATACATATTTTAAATCTTGGGAAAAATAATTGTTGGGAGAAACGGTACACAGTGGCAATATGCCTGTAATCCCAGCACTCAGGAGGCTTAGACAGGATTTCCGTTGAGTCTGAGGCCAACCTGAGCTGTATAGTGAAGTATAGATAAGTTCTGTGGGCTGGGTATTTATCTCAATACTAAACTTGCTTAGTGTGTTGCAAGGCCCTGGGTTCAATCAGGCTAGTGAGGACTACATATTAAGATCTTTATCAAAAAGAAAAAGGAAAAGCTGGATGGAATGCAAGCAGTGCGGGCCTGACTAGATCTAGAGAACTGTCATAAGAATGACAAACAGTGGTCACTCTCATTCTGTGTATTGTCTGAGAGTTGCTAGCCTATACAATCCAGAAATGATTAGATTAGCTACTGCTTAAAGTCAAGGCTGCTGCATTTTAACCATTTGTCTTTCACAGGAAACTCTGACTCTCATATGAAGATCCAGGACCTGAAGAAAAGGAAACTGGATCCATCCTGAAGCTCAAGACATGACTAGATTCTGTCACAGGAAGTTTGGTCACAAAATTGTTCCCAAGGCTTTCTTTTGAACTTAGTAGAGTACTAGAGTACTACTTTAGAGGTTGTCATATGCTATGATGGGAGGGAGGCCAATACATAAAATGCCTTTCCATTGGCTCTGCAAGTTTCTCAGTACTATTCATTCAGGCTACCTTCTTTTAGTGATGCAGCCCATCTAAGCACCAGCTTGATCATCACCTTCATTAAATTACATGTTAGCTCATCTCTCCTTTTGTTTTCCACGAAATGTTAACCAATCAGGCCATGGTGGTGGTTCAGGATAACACATGGACTCAAGTTAACAGAAGCCTCTAGAGAGAAGTACCAACATGTACAGTGGGTGCTTTCGTGTCTCTGATTTAGGTCTCCATTCTCCACGCTTACCATGTCCTGTGGTTATATGTGGTTGTACAGCAAGAAGGCCAGCATGAATTTTTTTTCAATTTTATATGATTAAGTTATAATAAAGACTACATCTCAACAGTTGCCGCCTTTATTTGTTTTGGTTTGTTTTTCGAGACAGGGTTTCTCTGTGTAACAGCCCTCGCTGTCCTGGAACTTACTTTGTAGCCCAGACTTACCCTGAACTCACAGAGATCTCTGGGAATAAAGGTGTGTGCCACCACCTACCACCCAGTTCCCATTAGTGCATTTTTGAGCCATCGAGTAAATTCATATTTAAACATTGATAGAATTGTGGAATTTACAACTGAGATTACTGGTAGATAAGCCTTTCATGGCTGTACTTGGCAAAGGCAAAACTCACATTGATGGTGGAATTCTCATACTACATGGAATTTTAAAGAATTGTTTTCTTCTGGCTGAAACCTTTAAATGAAAAAACATGGGTTATGGGGGAGCCACTGCATAATTTCTCATTTTAAAATTGCAATGGCAATTGGGTGATGGTGGTGAATGCCTTTAACCTCAGCATTCAGAAGGCAAAGGCGAATCTGAGTTCAAGGCCAGCTTCACAGCGAAACCCTGTCTTAAAAAAAACCATGGCATCTCCCCCAAGCAAGGAAATGATCCAAGGAATAGGTTTTTTTTGTTGTTTTAATTTTACATGTGTTTTGCCTGCATGTACGTGTACATGCATTTGTAGTATCCACGGAGAAGTTGTTAGATTCCCTGAAACTGGAATTACTGTTGGGGGTGAGCCGCCATGTGGGTGCTGGGAATTGAACTTGGGTCCTCTGCAAAGGCAGTACACTTAACTGCCGAGCTCTCTCCAGCCCCAGGAATAGGTTTTTAAGGAAGCAACTACTCTTAACTGTACCACCCCCAGTAGATTTCTTTCCCCAAATGAACAATGAATTTGTAATTTTACTTAAGCTGAATTTGCGGTTTTGTTGTGCTGAATCCTTAAAAAAATATCTTTAATTACACTATATTTATTGTGCATGAAGAAATTGGTGCTCTCTTCACACCATGTGGGTCCCAGGAATCAAGTCAAGACCACGCTTAGTGGGGAGTGTAATATTGGAGCAGGGCCAGACCTGTCTGGGGAGCTGAGACCTCAGATACTTAAACAAGTGTTGACTGACAGCAGTTTGCCACATGCCACCAAACTTTGATTTTTCATTGTTAACAGCTTGGTTTTTAGGTTAGGATAAAACTACTACTAAAAGTTCCCAAGGAACAACAAATCCAGTTATAAGTTGTACAAAATTCAAAATAAAGCCATGGAGAATAAAAGGCATTTTTAGCTAGAAAAGACACCCCACAGCTCAACAAAAGCAAGTCTGGTTTATTTGAATGGTTTCATTAAATAAGTCTACAAAGGTAACAAACTGAAGCACAAAGCGCAATCTTACAAGAAGCGCAACACCCGGAGTTAGTGCAAAATGTACAGTTAACGGCTGCTGAGAAACCCCAAGGTTTGAATTCAGTTTTAAAGTGTACATTTTTAAATAACATAAGGAAAACATTTATAATTCGGAAAGTTCTTTTTAAATGTGGAAAAAGGTACTCAAAGTGTACTATTAACACAAAAATAATTTAAACAGTTCAGTAGCACTAGCTCGTTTCTCTAGGCTTCAGTTATTTCATCCACAGGAGGGCAAAAAAAATCAACAGTAAATAAACTTGTGAATGGGGAAAAGACCTCAAGATGACTAAAACCAAAACCAACAACATGCTGCATCTGGCTCCCTCTACCACTGGTACAAAGCACTCTCACCCATCCTACAACCCATTTCATTTCCACAGCACCTCTTACCCTCTCCCAAAAGGAATAAATGAGTCAACACTTTGGTAGCAGGATCTGAAACAAAAACCATGCTCTTTTCACCTCCCTCTCCTAAAACTTTCAGCTTTCACGTGTATCTTTTGGCCTAGACCAACTTAAAAAGAACAGGACTCTTAAAGAAAGAAGGGTGCAGGTAGCCAGTGTCTAGTGTGTAACTCCTGGGATGTGTCAATGAGGTTGGAAATGTGTCAGTTCCCAACTCAGGGTCAAGGAGGAAGCACCCAAGAAACGAGGACTTCTACTTCTCCACATTCTCAGAGTATTCAGATCCCAAACAGCCAATTAGGTATTGATAGAAAACTGCCTGTTACAACTAGGCGTAGTACTAGATAATACTGGTTGGTTGTAGTTATTTGGGAATATGGGTATGAAACTGTGAGAGTATTAGTTCTAATACAGAAGTACAGGTGGCACAGATTCTGACTGTGCAACCATTTGGACATTGTAGGAGAAAAGGGTAGGAAAGGAAAGCACTTTTTCCTACAATGCTTAGAAAGTCAGAAGTGGGTCCATTTTCCACAATATAGTACTTCAAGTGGAGAAATGTGTGGTACCTGTACAAGAGGTGGGAACAACCAAGCAGGTTTCCTTAGAACAACATTTTCCATCTTTGACTTGGCACTGCCATCCTTCCCAACTTAGAATCTAGCCCGCTCCCATCTCATTTTGTTGAATTTCTTCTAGGTTTTGTTAGTTCACTGGCCAGGCATCACTTCAAACAAGCTTGTCCCCACGTCTCCAGTCCTTATCTTTCACACAGCTCATAACCCCCCTCATTCTTTCTGAAACAGAACTTTGTTTTCAACCTCTGATGCCAACTTCTCACTGTGCTCATCTCACACCTGCTCTAGGCAAAACTGTTTGAATGATTGAAACAACAACAAGAACAACAACAAACCCACTTTCATTTTCCCTTTGGCATATCCACTGCTGGGGTCATACGGACCTAAGATTTCTTTCCACATACCCTTTGGTGACCTGGGGTCTGGTAAGTTGATGCTAACAGCAGAAGCAAGAGAAGTCCAAGGCACTAAAATATCCAGCAAGCAATACTGGGAGAACAGAAGTATTCAAGTACAGTAATTTATACAATTTTACATTCACATTTATTTATCTAATACAATGGAAATAAAAAGGAAAAAGTTAAAGTGTCTTAAGTAATGGACAGAGCTAGCTTTTTTTTGTGTGTGTATGTGTGTGTGAACCTTTTAAACCTTTCAAATTTTACTCTTAAAACTAATGTTGTCCAACAACATTTATATATCACAGTGTTTCCACATCAAAACTGATGGCAAAATTACATGTCCTCAGGGAACGTCATTGTTTTCCCTAATTGCTAATGCTGCAGTCAAAGCTGCTAATATCTTGCTTAAAGCATTAATGACCTATATAAGAAAGGGTTGCAACCCCAGTCCCCTGGTATTTTTCACTAGGTTGTAAAGGGAAAAAACAAAGTGGGGGTAGGGATCAGAGTGGGAGAGAACCTTCTTGTCTTAAGGTGTGCATTCTTGTGGGAGTAAAGAATTTGGGGCATATGTCAAAATTAAGAGCTCTACCCCACTCACAGATATATATGGGGTTTAGCTTACATTGAACTCTTGGGGTGATCTGGTAACAAGGCTCTCTTCTAGCTCTAGGCCTTACTGGTGGGTACAGAAACAGGAAAGCAGTCTCAGGCAAACCCCTCCACCAGAAAGCTGTTCTTTCTTCTTTTTGAACTCCAACAAATGGAGAGGGAGGGTGGTTCTCCATTCTAAGGGCTCAAAATGGTATTAAAAACATTCCCTTCTGGCAAGAAACAACCAGTTAAATGCAGCACTAGTAGTTAGTATATAGGCTACTTCCCCAACCCCCCAACCCCCAGCATTCCATCTCTTGCCCCCAAATCTATTTAGTTAACATCTTCATGTCTGACTAAGTGGTCCGCAGATTGGAACCTGGGGGATTGCTGATGGACTTCTGCAAATTGCTGATGCTGAAATTCTGCAAGGAAGCAGTTCCTACAGGTTGGAACTGGCCAAGTGGCTGTGGCGCTGGACCACCTGTTCCACTCCACTGAGTGCCAAATGGGGCAGCTGGAAAACCATACTGCTGTGGGGGGCACATGGACTTGGTGAAGTGACCTAGAGAGGTAGCAGATGCTGCAGAGATGGGGGCTGAGCCACCCAGGTTTGAAGTCATGGAAATGCACAGCTGCCCAGGAGCAGAGAACTTCCTTGCCATTCCAGGACCCTAAAAACAAGAAAGAAACAATAACAATTTGATGTAGGTATAATACCAAGAAAAAAAATGTGTGATAACTGCAATGCTGTTCTAGAGCTTGAGATGTTTTAATCTTAATGTTAGCAAAACCATAACAAAGCCTCCTGCAATTTTTATTGGCTCTATGTTTAACAAGGAGAGAAAACTTGGGTATGAGATGTGTGCATATGTGACAGGTGTATGTGTGCACACACAGGTAGTGTAGAATACTGAAAGAAAAGGGTACCAAAGTGATTGTTACCTTGTTTACTCAATAATGTTAGAATCCATGGGCTGCTGAAGAAGGTGGTGGCAAGGATGGTGTATCAGTGTTGGCAGTCCTCAGCTCATCTGTGTGTTGGTAGTCTGGCAAGTTAGGAAAAGTGGAAGACTTACCTCATAATTCATGTGTCCTTTGCTCCCTCTCCTGCCAGAAAGATTCATGGCATCTCGGGCCCAGTTGTCCACCAACTTGTGCAGGTCATCTGTGAATGTGCCCTTCCTACTGGAAGTCATGGCAGGTGGCTGAGCCTGGGCAGCCTGGCTACTCACTGTTCCCCCAACAGTATTTGTGCTGCTGGTCCCTAGGATTGCAAGCAACACAGTATTAGCATTAAAGGGGATCTGGGATATGACTCTGGGGAAAGGGGAAAATGTAACAGGATAATGAATGGCAAGCCACAGAATAGGGAGAATAATTGGGAAGCCATGCAGGATAGGAAGATACCAAAGTTTTTTTTTATCCGTTTGCTTTTGCATAACAGGTAATGAAAATGGTTTCATTTCCATAGCTTGTAGATAAGGCTCAACAACTTGGGATGATGGAAGGCATGGGTAAAGGCTTCTTTCAAAGCAACCTGTAATACTGGGACTGTGTGACAGTGCTCTGTTCCCAGCACTACACTGATGAGGGAGTGATATGGTCCACAAGGCTGGCTGCTATGGAACTTTGCAGAAAGCAGGGCCAAAGAAGTGTGCTGGGTAAGTTAAAGTAGTACAAATACAGAGATCAGTGCTTGCTGTGGAAAGATGGGGTTCCCAGATCATATAGATACTGTGGCATTCTTTAGTCAATCTTTAACAAATAGAAGTAACGAGACACTGCATGCTCTGTTCAAAACATTTTTTTCACCTGGAACCACAAATATAAATTTGTAAATATAAACTTGGAAAAGAGTCAAGGTCCCAACTTTTCTCAATGTCCCATGAGCAAATAACTGAGATTTGGCAATGGGGAAAGATGTGCCTGAATCTCTCAGGTCCAGGAAGTTAGTTTTCTTGAGGACTTGTCTTTTAATTGGTTCAGGGAGTCTTATCCCTTCTCCCCACTCTTCCCAATGGAACAAGCACTCCTGGGTAGAAGCAACAGGAAAATGCAGCTGAGGCAGGGGAGGGGAGAGGAGGCATAGAGGTTATGATGAAGGAATTCTATTTCTATAGTTTGATGAAAAAGAAGGAGGAGTCTGTGTCCTGCCTGATTTCAGCTCAGCTGGAGGGCACACTGAAGGTTAATCGGAGAGGCAAGTTTTGGGGAAGAGGGAAAGAAGAGTCATGGTCTCATTTTTGTTTATATCCCCCTTTATTGTCAGACTTCACATTTACTACATAGTAAACAAAGGTTACTAAAGTAGTGAGCCAGGAGGCCCTATCATATGCTCAAGGAACCCTGGGACTAAGTGCATGCGTTTTTCTGCTTTCAATGCCAAAGCAGCACACCAGAGCACAGCAGCACATCTGAAGCAACCCTACCTACTACCACCCCCTGCAATTCTGTTTGTGCCAAAGGGTGTATATTTTATCACCTAAGGAGTGGCCCACCAAAGCATAATGCATGTCTGTGCTAGGGGAAAGCTAACTCAGGAGAAGCTGCAGAGTGAGGATGCTCACATGCTTCTTCTGGTCACTGTGGCAAGACATGAATTACCGCAGTCACATGGTGTCTGCTAGAACTGCAGGGGATCATTACTATACACAGCGTAAAAATAGAGTAAATTCACCTCAGTACAGGAAACCAAGTGGGAGAATATAAAAACACAGGAAACAGCTTTCCTTGAATAGCAAATGTCGGAAAAGGTGAAGTGGGAAGAAAGCACAGGCCATGAGGATGGGCAGTCACAACAGTGAGGAAACCCAAAAAGCGAGCATGTGGCATGCACAAGGACTAGCATCCTGCTGGATGACGGGCCAGATGATCAAAACAATAGAAATATCCACAAGTGAGTAGAGCTGTTGGTGCTAAATGAGAAGCCAAGTCAGGGTGAGCACTGCTTATCCGGAGAGCTCATGCCAGAAGTCACACTTCTCTAGTCTGGTGCTAGTTGCTCTTGATGCTGTGAGGGCCCTTTAAAACCAAATGCCATTCACTTTAGTCTACATTCCTCAATACTGGATTCTTAACATAAGGTTTACCTTATAAGGGAGAGTCACCCTACGGTTAGCCTTATTTACTGTAGTTTCTGACTGTAAAGTAGGATTAGTAGGCTTTCTGCAGAGTGCTAACTTTCAAATCTTTTCAGTCCCCCTGAAAGCTGTATAGATATCCCTAAAAGTAGATTTTATTTCTCTAAATTCATGTTCTGAGTTTCTCCTACCCCTACACTGGCAGGTTATAAGCCATTATGAACCACACTCACTCTAACACTCTAGACTCTTATAATCTGCTAGTATTAATTTCTTAGCATCTGCATTTTATTTTAATGAGAACCCCTAGGCTAAAACGTCAAGCTCTATAATCAAGTAGCATTCCTCTCCCCTGTAGCTGGGCACTAACTTCTACTGAGATACACAGTGGATGTGAGGACGTGGCCCTCTGTGTACACTTAGATTACTGTTGAGTTTTCAGTGTTGATGAACAGTGATGGAGTGGTGGGCTCATGCTCACTGACTCAGAGACTCTTTTCTGTACAGAACCTAGGCTGCCTCCATCTCCCCATTCATATCCATGGATGTCACAGATACAGACTAACACAGCTGGACTCACATGAGAGAACTATGAAGTGGTTTCTCAATCTGGAAGTAGTAGTAGTAATAAACTATAGTAACTAAGCACAATAAGGAATATTATCAGAAAAGGGTGCAGGGATAGATGAAAATTAGGAATCAGGCAGTTATGAGGCTTCATAGTTTAAAGAACTCATGGCTTTGCAATCAGGATCAAAGTAACAGAAAGAAGATAATTACTACAGAGCTGGTTGCAAGGACAGACTTTTTTCACCATCTTCCCTGAAGCACAAAGAGAGAGCAGTGCGTTAATGAAGTATCAGTAAAATCTTTATATGAAATCTCCAAACAGCACATAGAAGCCCAGCAAGAGAAAGCAGGAGGGGACAGATGGGTGGGACCTGGCAGCCCTAGATGAAGAGACAAGTCTAGGGACAAGTCTAACTGGCTGTGAGTGTTAACACAGTTGTCAGATGGACTGTGAAGTCTGGATGACAGATGTTGAGCTTTTACACCTAATCTTTATTTCTAAAATGAAATGTGACATTAAGGTGAAATGTGACATTCTGGATGAGGGAGGAACAGGTCTAACTGCTTGAATTCCAAATACCCAAGCAGTACTTCCATTGACCATGTCCTACTTCCTGTTTCTCCTGCTGGGTTGTTACAAAGCATTTAAATCAGTACCACTGTTACGCTTTAAGTTGATCTAAAACTGGCTGTTATATTTCCACATCCTAGACACACATTCTCTCTCTCCCTCTCCCCTCCCTCACTCAATCCATATACCCCATCCCTTCCAGAATTTTAAGAGTATGTGGAAAACAAGCAACCTTTAAATATAGATAGAGCATTAAGCCAAGCCGTGCTTCCAAACTATTTTGAGAAGATAGGATTAACGTATCCAAAACAAGGTTCTTCCAAACACCTGTTTTCTTTATATATATTTTAAAACATCTGCCTTCTAGGATTTGTCCAGCAGTTTTGCATGAGCTATCATCATGCACTTTCAACAGATATAGGTCTTCATCTAGACTCAAAGGGAAGTGGTAAGGTTTACCACTTCTAATCATTTTCAGATCAATACTGCCTAAACTTAATAATATGCTGTAAGACACAGAATTAATTCAAATGGTGGGTAGGTATCAGACTTCATAGAAAGAAGCTCTGGTTTGCCTTCTTTCTTTTCAGACATATCAGATTGTGGATCACAGGACTGGGCACATTTTACTGCAAAATAGCCATCCTATTACGTCCTTTCATCTTTCTAGCTGGACATACAAATTAAATGTTTATTCAAGTGTGCTAATAACATGCATAGTCTGAGCTAGTCTAATCAAAAAACTATTGATAGAAGTATACCCAAATCATACATGCTTGGAAACTATCAACATGGGCAATGGCTTCCAGCCACTTTGTTGAAGAGCTCAGCCCTGGGCCACTGGCATGTGTGGGAATGTGGTAAAAGAAGGCTGTAGGTAGAACCAATCCATGACTAACATGTCAGTGAGGGAAACAGGTTAAATCTAATACACAAAGGTACAAGAGAACAAAGCAGAGTGTAAATTCTTCCCACCATGAAGAGGCCAAAGGCTCTCTGAGCCACATACAGAAACACTGATGGCTTTAGCACATGCATTTAAAAAGCACTTTAATAACCACACCAGAAGTTTGAGGCCTTAACTGATTGTCATCCAAAACTCTAACAAAGTTCTTTTTCTTACTTGAGTTTTTTCTTTTTAAAATTTTTCTTCCAATATAGACTCTGGCTACCTACTAATACCAGACAGGTTTTTGCTAATCACAGGGAATTCAGAGCTTTCTAAGTAGCAGCTGTTTCTGTGGACACTATCTTATTTAAACTGTACAATAGCCTTAGGAAGCAGGCACTGATTTCACTCCTTACAGGGAGAGGACAATACAGGGCAATTTGGTCCTGGGCTGCCACTTTCTTCTTAAGATTTGTTTTTATTTCATGTGTATGGGTGTTTTGCTTACATGTATCTCTGTGGACCATGTGTGTGAAGTGTCCCAAGGTGAGAGTGGGTGTTGGATACCCTAGAACTGGCATTATAGTTGTGAGCTATCATGTAGGAGTTGGAAACTGAACCTGAGTCCACTGGAAGAGCAGCCAGTGATCTTAACTGTTGAGCCATCTCTCCAGTTCCACATGTACCTTTTGTGGTTTGTGCTTTTGTGAGTGGGTACATGTGGAGGTCAGAGGATACCCTCAGGTGTCAGTCTTCATGAACCATCCACAGTCTTTTCTGAGGAAGGGTCTCTCATTAGCCTGGAGCTTGCTGACATAGCTAAGCTGATTTGCTCATGAGACCTAGGTTCTTTTTTCTCCAACTTTTCTAGTACTAGGACAGCCCAGCTTTTTAACTTAGGTTGTAGGGATCAAACTCAGGTCCTCAATCTGCATGGCAACCATTTTACTGAGGTATCTTTCAAGCTTCCTGTACCTTATTTTAAATCAGAAAGTGATGAAGTTCTACTAATACTTAATATTAAAATGATAAATTTCACTTGCAGGTACTTGGCTTTGGTCTTTAAAAGCTGGGCAATGGTGCTTATGCCTTTAATCCCAGCACTTGGAAGGCAGAAACAGGAGGGTCTGTGAGTTTGAGGCCAGCCTGGTCTACAGAATGAGTTCCAGGACAGCCAGGATCATACAGAGAAATCCTGTCTTGAAAAAACAAACAAAAACAAAAAACAACAATAACAAAAAAGCTTTGTAAGATAACTATACTAAATGTTGTTTGAACTATTTAATCTCATGGAGTTGGTAACAGAGGTGAAGAGATTTCTAGCATCTCTTTAATCTGCACATGTTTGGGCTTAACTGATAAGATTTCAATTCATATTTAAAAGAATGGAAAACAAGGTAAACTTTTACCTTCCATCAGGATCATGCATCAGTGGTCAACATGATTCCTGTCTTTTTTTTTAAATTTTGAGTTAGGGACTTGCTACACAGTCCATTCTGGCTTCAAACTTACAATCTTTGCTTCTCCCTCCACAGCATGGGAATCATGGACACCACCACTCCTAATGTCAGGGCAATGAGAGAGCACTGAGTATGACTGTGCATTGCAGTCTTAGATGCTAACATAGAATAGATCTAAAAAGAGGCATACCTGGGAGTTATTTTGAAATCTATAAAAACCCACTGCTGTCTCTGTATCTTTTTCTATAATTAACACAGGGACCCAAACTTCTGAGGGTAATAGTCAGCCAGGCCACCGAGTAGATGAAATACAAAAGAGACAAATGAAAATGGACTGCGTGACAATCAGATCCAAAGCAGCAGAAAAACAAGGACAAGGAAGGAGTAAAGGTGTTACACACAAAGAGCCAAGCAGGGCGTACTCAGAAATCGGGTCCTCCTGCCACCAGGTTTGAATGTCACCTGCTCAGATGCACAGTTAAACTTCGCACAGCCTGTGAGAAAGGAAAAGGAAAGAACAGAGAGAAGAGACAACACAACTACAAGATGTTAGCGCTTGAGGCTGGAGTGGTGACACACTGGATGGCATGTGGAAGAGGGGGATCTATAAGGAAGTCCATCTGTTGTATGGGACAGACACCAAGCCTCCCCCATTGGCAGAAATGAAGCTTTTTTCAATTGGAACAAAGTTAACAAGTTTGTGTCATTTCTTACTAATTACTCCCATTAGCTGGGGGGGAAGGAAGGAGGGAAACTGAATGTCTAATTTCTATGAAATTGTGCTAGAAGCACTTAATTATCTGTAGGTCTGTCCTCCAATTCCTTTCTACCCAGACACCCAATTCATTACTTTTGTTTTGACTTTTTTGTTTCACTATTATAGCCCAATTTGGCCTCAGCCTTATGAGTACTAGAACTAAAGGCATGTGCCATAATGCCCAACTTTCCTTTCAATTCTAGTTTTATTCTTTTATTTTTTTATTTATGTGTATGAGTGTTTTGCTTGAAGATAAGCCTGCACATTACATGTATTGCCCTCAGAGAAGAGACCAACAGATCCCCTGGGATGGCTGTGCGCCTTCGTGTGGATGCTCTAAATGGAATCTAGGTCCTCTGCAAGAGCAGCCAGTGCTCTTAACCACTGATCTCTCCAGCCCCTCTTTCCAATTTTCACATGACTTTCAGTTTCAAAAGCTCTCTGCAGCAGTAATGCTATGAGCAACAAAACCAAAACATTATTTTGGAAAGTAGAATATGGATCAAAGATTTGATCTTAGGGTACTCCTCTCTTGGGAGTCCCTCTAACTTTCTGGAATTTTCTTATTTTTTTCTTAATTATCCATGTTCACAATGGACTAAAAAAATAGATTTTAGCGTTAATCATTTTAGTATGCTGCTACCATGCTTAGAAGTTTAAAAGCAGATTGGCTAGGGCTGGGCGGTAGTGGCACATGCTTTTAATCCCAGCACTTAGGAGACAGAGGCAGAAGCAGAAGGATCTCTGTGAGTTCGAGGCCAGCCTGGTCTACAAGAGCTAGTTCTAAGATAGCTAAGGTTGTTACACATAGAAATCCTGTCTCGAAAAAAAAAATCAAAATTAAAAAAAAAGCAGATTGAGGAAAAAAAACAAAAAAACCCAGTTTTTAAAAACTAGCAACACCTTAGAATTTAGTCCACAAAATCTTGGCTTAGTGTTAAAGGTTATGGTCTAAATCATAAACAAGTTAATTCATACAGGCTGCACGTGTAATGATCACCCTTTGAAAAGAAGCTATTTCAGAACCGAGTTTGATGATTTATACCTATAATTCCAGCACTTGGAAGGCTGAAGCAAGAGGATTGCTAGGAGTTCAACATTAGCCTGGACTCCACAGTGAGTTTCAGAACAGTCTACTCCAGGCTACAGAATGAGGTGCTGTCTACACAACAAGAACAACAACAAAATAACCCAAACAACAAGAAGCGATTTTACCAAGTCTGGAAGCAAGGAGGCTAGTGACTCTAATCATTATGCAGCTTTCCTGCTCAGTCTCTTTCTATTCAGCTGATGACAGAAAGTTATTGACCTTGCTTTTGTTCCAAGTATGGAAATATTTCTATTTTAACGTTTCTAGGCGATGGTGGTCACACTTTGAATTCTTACCTTGACCTGGAGCAGAAAGGCTTGGTACTGAAATGGCACCATCACTGGTGAAGGCTGAATAGAGGTTGTCACTGGAAGGAGATGGCTTAAGAGGCTGTAACAGCTGGTTGTGTCCAGTCTCTGGGGTGTTGCCTGGGGGGTGGAGGGTCTGCTGGGGGTGTAAGACTGAAGTTCCACTCTGACCAGACAGGTTACCTGGTGAAAAATATAGAGGTTTGAAAAAACACAGAGAAGGAACTAAGGATGTATTTCAATTCACTAAGCAGCCATGAAATACTGGGTTTGATTCAGCACCACACAATCCAGGTGTGGTGGTGTATGTCTATGATCCCAGCATTTGGGAAGTATACAAAGAATGATCAGGAATTCAAGGTAATCCTTGACTACATAGTGAGTTTGAAGCCAGTCTGGGATTATCTTCAATCAATCGATCAACCAACCAATCAATAAAACATCAAGAAAGTATAAGAAAAAAATACATTATATAAACTTCCTAATATATTTATTGTTTCTGATTCCTCTTCCTCTTGAGTGGTAAATTTAAAAACAAAACAAAAACATATAAACTAATAAATTCTTATTGACATGAAGGTGAGAAGCAATAATATGTTTATAGACATAAGGCTATGTATATGAATAGCTACTCAAGAATGATAGATAACTTTAGACAATGCAGAGCTCACTAGCTTGGCCAAGTGTAAACTAGAACATGCAATAGATATGAAGATCCCATTTCTACTTCCATAGTTACATAGATATTAACACTGACTACATTAAAAAAAAGCCTATTTCTAGGGTCAAAAGAGGTTCGAAACACACCAGGTATAGAAGAGCCAAAGTAGGAATATTGGAAAGTCAAACTCCTAAAAAAAAAGACACAGGGGGAAAGTCAAAATCCTTTGAAATTTAATTAAAAGTTAACAAATGTTCAACAGGTTATGAGAGAAAGAAACACAAAATGGCTGACTAGACTTGGCCCAGGTCATCTTACCTGAAAGCTGTGGACTTTTATTGCCCAATGAGCTGCTGCGACTAGATTTACTGCCTTTGCTTTTAGTAGGTCTCCTTCTTCTCCCTGACAGAGGAGCAGCTGGGGGAATAATGACAGCTGGAGGAACCTTGCCCAGTTTGGTATACAAAGATTCAATTTCATGTTTCTGGCGACTCTGCAGGTCCTGAATTTCTTTAAGATGTCTATAAAAGATAACCAAATATGGATAAAAATATAGCCACCATTGTTCAAGTAAGAGTTAAATAATATTACTAAATCTTCATTCAATTGTTATGTAGCTATGAACCCTTTTCTTAAATGTGCTGTGAGATTCTAGTTTGACAATTCATTTTGCTGATCTTTATTATACAAGGCACATTTCAGTAAACTCCTAGCCTAGATAACAGCATGTTAAAGTAAAAAAAAACTGAAGCCATACAAAGCGTAGGTAAACTTGTTACTGTGATCCAGGTGATTAATAAAACTATAAACATAATTATACATTATAGTGCTATTATTAGATTCATATTATAGACTAACAAACAACCAAGAGTCCTTAGTTATTAACAGAACTGAAGAGATGGTTCAGTCATTAAGAGCACTTTGTCTTCTTGTAGAGGACCTCGATTCAGTTGCCAGCACCCACATCCCAGCTAACAACCATCTATGTAAATCAAATTTCAGAGACTGATACTGTCTTCTGTCTTCCATGGGCACCAGGCATGCACATGGTACACATGCATACATGTAGGCAAAACACTTGTACACATAAATAAACAAACATCTTTCTTTAAAGGTGTCACTAACAAAAAAAAATGTAACAATATAATGGTGCTAAGGAACCCCAAAACTAGAAATGCCATGGGTGCTGATGAATACAGGATAACCCAATGACGAATCAGGTAATTGTAGCTTTTATGTATTACTTTCCGTTTAAAAGGAATGTGAGATCAGCATCTGTATTGAAATGATTAAATACCAGACTTGAGATACAATATCTGCCACTATTTTACAGGAAAAAAATTACTTACTTTTCTCTTAGTCGTCGCAGTTCTAACCTTAAGTCTTCATCTTCAATGTCCGACTCATTGTCACTACTCATGTAAGAGGAGTTGAATGAATTACTAAGGCTCTGACTTAGATTCTGGATGGGAAGGCTCTTTGAACACAGGTGAGGCGGAGACTGTGGACTACCTGAGCCATCCTCTGCACCCCTACTAAGAAAGGCAGCCTCCAGGTCAGAAGAGGGTCCATTCAGATGGGAAGGCTCTGCCAGCTCAGGCTTCTCCTTCTTTGGTATCACAACAGGACTAACAGTTTGTTCTGAATCTCTGAAAGGAGGAGAGGTCACTGGTCCCTCTTTTTTGAGTTCTGTGACCTTGTCCTCAGTTTTTGAAACAGAGAAACGACCTACTTTGTTTGCTGTAGTTGTCACCTGAAAACGTCCAACCTTGGTAGGCTGCCCGGTTTCTGACTTTGCTTCTGGGGCAGGTGTTTTGTGGATGCCATCTGGCACATCTAAGGAGATGCCAGGGATGGTTATTCCATTAGGCTCTGGCTTTACCAGGGTACTCTCTGGACTACTACTTGAAAGAACTGATGACTCTGATGTGCTAGATTCAAAATGAACCGACTTTGTATCTTCTGACCTATTTTTACGCTCTTTCTGAGCATCATCTGTTGTAACTGAAACCTGATGGAAAAGAGAATGAAGTATGATTAAAAATGATGTCCCTGGCTGGGGTAGTGGCAAATAACATTAATCCTAGCACACCAGAGGTAGAGGCAGGCAGATCTCAGTAAGTTCAAGGTTAGTGTGGTATATATAGCAAATTCCAGGCTTTCCAAGGCTATATAATAAAACAGAGAGAGAGAGAGAGAGAGAGAGAGAGAGAGAGAGAGAGAGAGA
>LOJH01004009.1:12202-30528 GCA_001685095.1 Ellobius talpinus
CACACACACACACACACACACACTAATAAATACTAAGGGACTGTAGAGATGGCTTAGCAGTTAAGAGCACCTACTTCTCTTTCAGAAGACCAGAGTTTGGTTCCCAGCACGCACACAGAAGCTCAAAACTCTCCAAAGTAGTTCCAGGGTACCCAAAGACTTCTTGGAACTCCAACAGCACCCAGCATGCATGTGGCACAATTACCTATATGCAGGCAAAACATTCATACACATTTAAAAACTATATGCGAGAAAAAATAATTTTGTTTAAAAATATATCCTACTTCAGAACAAGGTGGAAGATGAAAACTCGCCACCGAAAGCTACCCTCTCACTTCTACATGCGTGCCAGGGCTCCTGTATCCTTTGACACTGATAATAAGTAAAGCAAAAAAATTATAAAATAAAAAGTGATTAAATATACTTCAGAAAGCCCTTTGAAGACTAAGCAAGTTATCACACGCTGAGTATAGGAGCATCACCTCCCACGTTCATCAGTAGCGCTAACAGGTACCACCTACTGCAGATATAAAAGGTGCAAGGGCATCACTGCGGCCTTGACCTATAGACATGACGTACGGACATAATCTCTATATATCCTGGCGAGATGTGATTTTTAAACCTTTTGGTCTGCTGCCTCTGCTGGAAATATCTGTTTCCTGACATTTTCACGCACCCCACACAGCCTTCCTAGGTGTGCCAAAGTGCACTGGTGTTTTTCGAGATAAAAGTATGATGTGCAGTTATTGAATCAGTATACACAGATGAAATTCCCACACCAGAGGTTGAGTATCTTAATTCCCGGGCTTACTACTTCAATTATAAGGAAGTTCCGCAAGGAAAACACTAACAAATGATTTTTTTGTGGGGCAGGAAGAAAAGTAAATTAGTCATTTAAGAAAGGCATTAATTACTTCAGGATATGTCATTGGTTCATTATCTGTAATTAATGAAAGGATTCACATAATTTTGTTTGTTTGTTTGTTTGTTTTGAGACTGGGTCTCTCTATATAGTCCAGTCTGTCCTAGAACTTACTATGTAGACCAAGTTGGCTTTTAACTCACAGAGATTCACCTGCCTCTCCCTCTCACATGCTGGGATTAAAGACATGAGCCACCACGCCTGACTCAGATCCACATAATTTACAAGGAAAGCCAAAGTCATTACTATCATAGTATTCTCACCACACATACTAAGTGATGGACTGTAGTGTGCAACTTACACATTGTACTTCTTTTTAAGCCCAAAGGCGGATTTGTTTCAGGACCATGCCATGATTCCTTTCTCCTCTGTTACTCAGAGAACATCCTTGTCCATCAAACCTAATTATTGCTTGGGATTTATGTCTCCCCAAAGCAAGGATAAAGACTCCTTGAGAAACAAGGCTTCAGGACAGACAAGGCTGTCAAACCTCAGAGCACGGAGAGGCTGCTGGGTTGAGGGATGATCAGGGTGGCTGGAAGGATGCTGTAGTAAGACCCCCACTCTGGAGAAAGCTGTCCCTCTCAACCCAAACTGGCAAGATGGGTCAAACAGTGTTACGGGATAACTCTCTCTGCTTGGTTCAGATGAGCCATTTTGATCTTCGACTAGGTCAAAGACCCAGGAAAAAAGCAATAACAGCATAGCTGAATGGAACCTTACACACCAGCATGCAGCAGAGGTGTAATGGCTCAGGTGGTACATACACAGGATAGGATATTGGTCCTTTGCTGGTTCCAAGAGCCAGATCACATCAGTATGGCATTCCGTCACAGAGATGGTTGGTGTGAGAGTGGATGGATGACTGCAGAAGCGAAAGGGAAACGGATGGTGTCTTAGTTACTTGTTTTTGTTGTTACTCTGATTAACATTATGAACAAAAGCAACTTGGGGAGGAAAGGGTTTATTTGGCTAACGCATTCCTGGTCACTGTCCATCACAGAGAAAAGCTAAGGCAGGAACTCAAGGCAGGAACCTGGAGGCAGGAACTGCAGCAGAGGCCCTGGAGGAGCACTTATTACTGGCTTGCTTCCATGCCTTTCTCAGCCTGCTTTTTATGCCACGAAGGACAACCACCCAACCCACAGTGGGCTTGGCCTCCCCATATCAACCATTGGTCAGGAAAATGACCCACAGACTTGTCTACAGGATAATCTAACGGGAGAGTTTTCTCAGTCGTGGCTCTTCCAGGTGATTCTAGGCTGCGCCAAGTTAGTGAAAACTCAGAACACAGGTGATGAGATGTATTACATCATCTATACTGGGCCGTGAATAGTAACAACAGAGGTAGATGATTGCTACACAGTGGGGTCACATGTGTAAAGACCCAATACAAAGTTCGTCTTGACTCAGATCAAAAGTCAGCTGAAAGACAGACAGACAATTTTACACACATATACAACACACATACACAAACACACACACTGAAAGGGAGGGAGGACGAGAGTAGACTGTGGTGGTTTGAATGAAAAATATCCCAGTATGTAGCACCATTAATAAAAACCCCGAGACACAAATTGGGGCTCAACCTGAAGGTCAGAAAAGCAAAACAGCCAGCCACTGGCTCTTACCTTGACCTCAGTCCAAAATGGTGATTCTGCCTCCAGGAATCTCAAAATGAGATTGTGTGTGAGAACTGTCTCCTCCTGTCTTATAGTCCTCTCTAGTGCTGGTATTAAAGGCATGCACCACTGGGATTAAAGGCAGGCACTGCCCTGTTTCTAACTAGTATGGCTACTGGGATTAAAGATGTGTGTTATTACTGCTTGGTCTGTAAGGCTATTCAGTGCAGCTGTTTTACTCTCTGAACCGCAGGCAAGCTTTATGTATTAAATGAAATATCAATATTGAATTGAAATGAAATTTTAATACAAATAAAATATCACTACATCAGTAGGCACAGGCATTTGAACATCTGGTCCCTAGTTGATGGCACTGTTTGGGGTGGTTCAGGAGATGCAGCCTTGAGGGAAGGAAACTATCACCGGCAATGGGCTCTAAGAGTTCCTAGTCTCATCTCACTTCCAGTTCTCCCCTCCCCAATTGCCCACCCCATCTCTCTCTGCTTTGTGCTTGTGGTTGAAGATGTGATCTCAGCTGCCATCCCTCCCTGTCATGATGGTCTCCTATGCTCCTAGTACTGTAAGCTAAAATAAACTCTCCCATGAGCTGCTTTGGACCATGGTGTTTTATCTCAGCATCAGAAAAGTAACTAAGGCAGAGACTCATTGTAAAGTTGCTTCAGGCACCCTGGCTACAGGAAAGGGCTCACCACTACCCGTGGTGCATAGAGGTGGAATGAAGGGTAACTGAGGGCCAGACAGACTCCACTTCCCTTCCTACATGACTTTAAACAACTTTACACTTTCTGGACTCCAATTCCCTCAGCACATCGGAACAGCTGAACACAGAAGGCTCTTGCATTGCCCCAGCAGTGTGGAACCCACCCTCAACCACAGAATCACCTCCTTGCTTTCAGAGCTTATGTCCAGGTACAACTCGGGCATTAGGGAAAATTAAAGGGCTGTTAAATGTGGGGGTAGAAATCTATTCCTCTTGACAATAGGAGGGAGATAAAAGCCTGCATTGTCCAGCTGCTTATAAAGTCAGAATTTGATAGAGCCACAAATCCCAGGACCAGAATCACATTCCACAGTCGTCGGGAACTTTCCACCCATGTCACCAGGGCAGGTCTATTCTGCTTGTGTCTCTACAAGCCTGCTTACAAATGACCACCTATTTATCAATTCCATTCACATAGCAAAGGAGTTCAGAGGTACATTCTACGAGGAGTCGAGAAGGCTGCTCATCAGAAAGAGCAGTGCCAAGTAGGAAGAATACTGCATGCCAAAGCCTCAGGTTCACAGTAAATCCTGTTGATTGCTCAAAGACGAAACAAACAAACAAATCTATGGCCATGAATGGATCTTTCTGTGCTAGAAACTCATCAACCAAGCAATGCAAGCTGCTGTTGGCTTAGCACGCAGCAGAATGCAAGGATTCAAACCCAATTGCACCAAAGACCTGTGAAGATGGAACAGGCAGCTGTGCAAGGCTAAGCCTTAAGAGTGTGGCAGTGAAGGCTAACAGGGCAGTCACTGTGAAAGCAGGTGGAATTTGAAAAAGAATGCTGGTTGCCCAAGAGGCCTTGAGTGGATTAGATTTGATCCTCTTTATATAGAGAAAGGGACACACGGTCAGAATGCAATGGGATATTCTTCCCAGTATATCCAGTGTGGAGGGACAAAATGGAGTGGGGGTGGAACAACAGAGAGAGCACTTACAAAAACAAACCCCCTAGATATCCATGTGTTGTTGGGATAAAGGGAAGATGATGATCTCTTACCTGTGTAGAGCAACAGTTAATACGACAGATAAGGGGCTCCAGAAGCAGAATCCTAAAGTCTGCCTCCATTCCCTAAGAAGGTTCTTAGGAAAAATGATTCAATAAAACTACAAGATAATGAAGGGAAACCCCACCATAGGGAACACATAAGGAACTGTGATTAGCAGCATGGGAAGGCCTGGGACTCAGGAATGCAGACGACACAGAAGGACTTGCTCCACTGTCACAAGGTAAGAGGTAACAGGAAAAGAGGAAACATTTGTAGAGAAAGGGTGTTGTGGGAAGAGATGAGGGATATATTCAACATTCTTTCCTTTCTTCAGACAAAACAAAGAAACAAAAAACCAGAGGAACCAATGAACTCTCAGAATGCTGTGATAAAGCTTCTTTCTAAGTCTGTAAACTAAGATGTGCCAGATGACAGAGAAAGTGTATTATTTTGAAACATGGTCATAAATCTACATAATAAAAAGCAATTATCTTATTAATAATTCCTGATGTCACACAAAACACAGCGAAGTTAAAAAAACTTTTAAAGTACTAGTGTAGTGGCTGTTTGTCTGAGATACGTTAATAATGTTTGACTATGGGGTTGCTCTTGACAAGGAAACAGGCTGTTATGATGGATGTCCAGTTCTGATCGTTTCCACTGTAAGAGCGATACTATTGGTAAAGACGGGCAATAATAAGGAGTGCACATTTGTGTGGCTGACTCTATAAGGAGCAGCAAGCCTGCTCTCCAGGTACCCTGCACTCTCCAAAGGCTTTGAGTCAAACCCAATGCCTGGTTGAGCTACTTGAAGCTTTGCCCTGGGTGAATGTGGGGCTTGGGACTGCATTGGGTGACTGTGGAGCTGGGGACTGCCCAAGATCAGTCATCACAGTGGCCTGAGTATCAGTCTCTACTCCAAAGCCATAAGACGTGTGCGGCTAAACACCACTAAGATCTCAAACCAGCTGCAAGAGTAAGTTCAGTTTCAAGTATTCTAAAGTTACCATTGTCACTGGAAAGTATCTGTGGCATCTGCAGGCCCTGAGGGCTGGGACTGCGCTGTTTTACTCACAGTTCTCCCTGTGTGATAAATCAAAAAATATCAGGGATGGAGAAGTCTAGGAATCAAGGTTAAGACTTTCCTATTTCAGATTCTGTTTGTGGAACTTCATGCACACACACACACACACACACACCATCTTTGAGAGGCAAAGAAGGGACTGTGCCCTTCCGAGGGGCAGGAGAGGGGGAACAACAACACATTGTTGTGAGGTTGCAACTGTGGCCAGATGGGGTCCCCCATCAGATCAGTCATCCTCAGAGATGTTGCAGAGGCCAGGCAAGGGCTTCAGTTATTTTGTATGTCCCCTGGCTTAGGGACACTAAGATGACCTGAGATCCTTACAACTGGCAAGATGGCACCAAGGACAATGACTTCCAGAGGCAAACTGGGACTCACAGGGGTCTTTGGAGAGGGCATTTCCCCACAGGGCATCCTGGGGCTAGGGCTAGTCTGTGTATCCTGGCAGAGACAAAACCTACCAAAGGACCTTTTGCATAAACTTACTTGTTGCTTGGTGTTAGCAGGTGGTGGAGAGACAGGATAAGAGTGTGCAGCTTTTCCAGTGAGAAGGAGAGAGATTTAACTGCTGGCAATGGAGGCAGCATGGAAAACAAATCAGTTACATAGACCAAGATCTATGAGAATGAAGGATCAAGCGATACTCCTTAAATTCACGGGCAAGTGTAATTTGTTCTGGAGACAGGCAGGGAAGGCTACAAAATTTACACCAAGAAAGAGACAGTGCAGTGTGAAAAGAGTGAAAAGCATTGTCTTCTCTGATCACACAGAGATACAAACCAAAAGGAACTCGTCAAAGTCTAACGTGGCCAGCACAACGGGAGAAGGAGAAAAATCCAGTATGCACGAGGTGATCTGCCACAGATGGAATGGAAGGTCAAAGCTTTTGAGAGAAAGAGATCTTTGTCAGTGGAGTGATCTAAGACAGTGAAGACCTACTGGTGTCCTTCAGGGACCACCATCTTTAGGGATTACCACATCTTTGCTGTGGAATCTCATGGCTACTCCAACCTGCATAGGAAGGTGGGGCCGAGAAGGGCCATTCATCTCTCATCCTCCCCCCTCCACCCTTTCCCAGGCACAAGCCTACCACTGAAAGCAGAACACAGGAAAGAATTCTAGCGCTCAAACTGCCTGTACTAATAAGCAAGACCTGGAGAACCAAGGAGATTACTAATATGCAAAAATAGTCAGAAAAAGGAATGACATAAAAATTTAGAAACCATTATTAGTTAATAATGGCTCTCAAAATTCTTTCTTACCCCCTGATGGCAGAAAACGTGAGCTAGCAGTGTGGAAAGAATTATTCGCCAATATTCTCTATTGAATTTATATTTTTCAAAAGTAATCATGCCATGTTTAATTTCCTTTAGAACTCCCTCATCATAATTAAATTTCAAAGCTTTAACGACTAATCTCTTTTGTGTTATTTTCCCAAACCACACAGGGAAACAGGAGAAGGATCCTTGCTGCGAAGTGGAGCAGGCAGGCAAGCCTCTGCCAAGCTCTCCCTGAGGGCCCTGGATTCTGATTTTGTATTGATTTTCCTTCATGTGGACTTTGAAGACGTAGCTCACTTGTTTATAATATATCATAATTAAAAATAATTTATAAAATTAAATGTCACTAAAATCGTTAATCAGAAGACAGAACAATGATGTTGGGAAAGCTAGAGATTCCTTTGTGCAAAGGTCTGGGGTTTGTGCATAGGGAACTCAGTCCTCAGCATGTGAGAGGTGGGGGATTACTAAGGGGTGGGGCTTGGTGGGAGGTGGTCAGGTCCCTGGGATGCTTCACTAGGGAGAAGCTAATGGGGTTTGCTGGGTACCAGGGTTAATTCTTACAGAAGGCTGCTATTGCAGAGTGAGCCTGGCTTTGGAATCGCTGCCCAGCTTCTTATCTCTCCATGCAAACTCTCCACCTCACACAGAATTCCACCACCGAGGTCACTTCCTCTGTGAGGTCTTCACCAGAGCAACCCAATGGGTATTATGCTCCTATGCCCCTGGAACCACAAACAAAATAAACGGTCCCCCCCATAAGCTACCCAACCTGAGTATTTCATTATTGCAATGGAAAGTGGACTAATATACCTTTATTATTTTTGTTCCACATTCATTCTATTGGCTCTTGATGGGTGCTGGCAAATGATTAAAATATTTAGTACTCTTGGTTCTAAGCCAGTAATATTCGCCTATGATTCCCAAACAAGCAGCATCCAAAGATGACTGCTGTCACAGACAGGAAAGCATTATATCTTTTCTCCGTGGCCACAAACAGCCCAGTTCACTTAGATCCTGTTCCCATCTATCGCTTCCTCTTCTAGTTAAATATCAAGGTCCCTTCCAGTATCTGTGTTCCCAAAGACTTCTCTGGCTCTTGCTTCCTGTCTTGGCAACTATGTTGTGGCCTTAGAGCCTACCCTGTCTCAGTGATTCCCCAGATCCACAGGGGTCAGGAAAGATGATTTTTCAGGGTAATCCTTGTGTCTGTGTTGTTTATAGCAAAGCGATACAGGCTAAAATCTGGAAAAAGAAACTGTACCTGAGGCAGTTTAGATGAACCAGTGGAAGCTGCCAGATGCTAGTGGAATCGCGTGACAAAATTAATCCACTCCAAATTGTGCTACCAACCCAGGAAGCTTACCCAGTCCTCTCCTACCAGAGCTCCCCTGGGCTTGGTCACATCACTGAGTAGTATTTACATGGTTGGATTCAGTTACAGCCTTCATGGTGGGTTACATCCTTAGGGTAAACCATCTCATGAACCCAGGTCAATGTGACCCAAAGCCTGAGGCATATAAACAGGAAGACAGAGGATTCTGGGGCTGAGAGCTAACTTCCCAGGAGTCTGCAAGGGTATGTTTCAGAAAATGGGGCATATAGGGCCTGAACAGAGAACCCTGTTGCATCTGCTCTTTGGTGTCAGGATCCACTTCCTCTCCATGGTTCAAAGACTTTCAGACTCTGTGACTGCAATGCACTATGAGAAATACATTTAATGAACTGTCCAAAAGCAAGTCAGGCAAGAGTAAAGCATGGATAGAGAAGGGCTCATGAGGTCCCATCCCTACCTGAGGAGCTGTGGCAGTTAATAGCTATTGGTGAAGGCAAAGACAATTTCTTCAGGGGTGTGGCCTCTAGTAGATTGCTCAAACCACACCCATGCACATGGAGGGGATGTGAGAAGAATGGTCTCTCTGTGTGTATATGTGTGTGTATGTATAATACTCAAAGAATAAATACATTTAAATGAAAAGAAATATATTTTATATTGAAATGCAGTATATATCCTCTCTCTTACACACAAACACATGAACACACACACACCCCACAGTATCCATGACAAATCTTGAAGATACAACTACTTATTCTACTAACAGTCATGTAGTGAGTACAGTTTTGATTGATTTTTATATTCTTATTTTCTTAAGTTACACATGACCTGATAAATTAATTTCATGGCCTTCTAATGTGTCACCCTCTACATAATAAAACAAAACAAATGCACAAGGGGATTAAGGCATTGAACGTGCTAAGCAACTCAAAGCCTTTCTTCTCTGGAAAGGGCAGCCAGCCACGTTTACCACTACAGTGAACTTGGCCTCATTTCTCATGACAGCTGATGGGAGAAAGGACATTGCATAGGTCAACAAATGCTACAAGAAGAAAGGGGTGTCCTGCTAAGTCACGAAGACACAGGCACAGAGCCCTGATTTCGGTGAAGGGCAACAGTTTTCTCTAGCTTCTTCCAAACTCTTCCTCATGGTGCCTCTGCTGATCCTCTCCTACCACAGGCTCACTCATCAGGCTCTTTCCCCTATGAAGGTTTCCTTGCTGAACTCATTATATATCTCAAGGCCCTCATGGTTTCAAATCCCTCCTCAGATGAAATAGTAAGAGAAAAACTACTTAGTGTAGCCAACACAGAAGATTAAGTCCTGACAGGCTAGCCATTATTGCCACTGGGAACTATGGTTTAAAGGCCTTTGTGATGGATAAACTTTGTCAACTCCATCAGATATAGAATCTCCCAGGAGACTCCGTGTGCCTTTGAGCGTGTTTCCAGAGGGCTTTAACTGAAGCGGGAAGGCCTACCCTGAATGCATTCAGTTTCTCATGGGCAGAGATCCTCAATAAATAAAAGAAGAAAACAAGCTGAGCACCAGCATCCAATGTTCTCTGCTCCTTGACTACAGATGCCATGTGACCCACTGCCTTCTCCTCCTACTGTCACGGCATCCCTATCATGATGTACTGTACTCCAGAACCGTGGGACAAAATAAACCCTTCCTTCCTTAAGTTGCCTTTGCCAGGTATGTTGCCATAGCAACAAGGAAAGTAACCAATACAGCATCCTAGGATTCCTAGGATTTATGGTGTTAAGATACTCCTGCTTCCATGATGGTCTGGAGACTAGTAGACTTGAGTGATGACATGGGACATGCATGGTTCCTAGGTGCTTCCAAATGACATCATCTACAAAGTGATCTTGTTGGATTATGTGACCCTGAATGACTTTAGTTCATGCTCCATAAATGAGAGTTCAAAATACCCATCTACAAAATTCTGCAAGTATTGTCTAAGGAACACAGATGATCAAATATGGCCACACACAGCAAAGCCCTCATCACTGGGAGAGCGCTTACCTCTCCATTTCTAAGACAGGGGAATTACATGGGTCAGAGTCAGGTGACAAAGTGCACATCAGAAAGGCATTATGGCATGAAACACAAGAAAGGAGATCCCAGAGACCCTCTCAGCCAGAGAGACCATCAGAGATTCCCTCAGTGACCGTCTAATGATGAACATTGCCACACACCCTCCAGACAGCAGCCTGCTCACCCAGTCCTGCAGAGGTTGCTCTGCCTTTGTTTGGAGAACACTGCTCCAGGGGCATGGGCATGAAAGAAAAAAATCAAACCGATCATCTAATAAATCTGTTCTGCCTGCAACAAGCCCAGGCTTAAAGTACACGCAGCAATTTATTCAATTACCATCAATCTCCTGCAACATGATTTGTGGGGGATGAGAAAAGTAATACACAGAAAAGTAGCTTTGATGCTTATGACACTCCACATAGAGACATCCACTCACCAAACTCTGAATCAAGCTGCTGACAACACACACTCTGTGTTGATTGATAGCTGTGCTGTGTGCCAGGCTTGGTCTTTTAATTCAAGCCATAAACACTCTATTTGTTCCCATGATTCCTTCTTGCCCATATATTTTTTTAAAGAAAAAAAAAACAAAGAAATCTTTTACCGCCGAGTAGGGAATGATAATGACTGCCATAGTAACTTCCTCCTGTGGCCACCAGCGTGAGGGCACCTCACAGAAGCTTCCAGAACATAAGAGTATGAGTGCTCACAGAACTCAACCTGGAACTCACAGCTACAGGCAAGAGGCCTCACAAGCCCCAGCTCCCAATCTGGCTACGTTTGCCTCTAACACAGACATATCTTTTTGTCACTATTTACTCCATTTTGGAGTAATTTTTTAAATATCTAAAATATTTTACAAGAAAGTAGTAGTCTTTTGTATGCCTAATATTGATAAAAAAAATTTTTTGAAGACAAGGCTTTAAGTGTAGTGACTCCATGAGGCAGAAAATAAAGCCCGGTGAGCTTGAGAGATGCAAAAGTTGTGAGGAAACATGCCCCTATCATTATTTGTGAAATGCAGATGCAGGAGAGGGAGAGGAGAGGAAAGAGAGGATGGGGGGAAGAAGAGTGAGAGAGGAAGGACGGAGGAGGAACAGGAGAAAGAAGAGGAAGGGGAGGGAGGAGCAAATACAGGGAGGAAGCAGGGGAGGGGAAGGAGGAAGAAAATCTCAGCATCTGCCATGGGAGGCTTCAACCCTGCTTGTTTTGATGCACACAGCTAAGCTAGAGCCAGGGCTCTACACCATCAGCAGCAGAAGGAACAGGTGTAGGTGCCAAGGGTAAGCCTACCCATGACACCTGTTGTCAGGGTCAGGCTGATGCACTTCAGCCTCTCTACAGGTCAGTTCCTGGACTCCTGAGGATATGATGAGGCCTGGGGATCAACACCCAGAATTGAGGAGTCAGAGGTCAGTTCAGCTCCAGGATCTGTATCTGAAGCCTGCAGCCACTGGAGGTGCCTCTCCTTGGAAGAGTAGGGGAAATGGTCAAAGTCTGACTCTTTAGGCCAGATCATATCATAGTCCATGTACAAACCAAACAACAGGAGGCATCTCTGCCCTTTGGGTCTTAGTAAGAGTAGCTATAACCTCCTGGCAGAAGTAAATATAAAACCCTCATAGATTCAAGGAAAGGTGTGTTCTGGCCACCAGCTTTTCTCATCCAGTTTGTATCCCATCTTCATCAACACAAAGCAAATGAACCTTGAGACACCTGTGTAGATTGACTTCTTCATGCTTCCCCTGCCCACACACCCTGCTTCTCCATTAAGTGTGGTATAAACCACTCTGTGTTTCTTGGGTCTTCAGCATTTCATTTTCTGAGCTCATGTGACCTCTGTCTGCTTCTTTCCTCAACTTCTACACATATGTGTCTTGAGAAAGCTTGGGTGACTACAGTAGTCCTGTGGAGAGGTGGGCACCAACTCCCACCTGTTGGATCTTAGCTGGTCTTGATGACCTGGGGAGATAAGTTCATATAGCTTGCCTGGGTCTCAGGACACTGAAATGGCTGAAACACAATCTCTGACTCACACCGGTAAGGAAATCTCTCATTCAAATTGGCCCCACGAGAAAAGAGGATGACCCTCTGAGTGAACATTTTGTAAAGCCTCAATAAGAGAGACTCAGGGACCAGTGGAGGGAGCAGAAGAGGTGATAGCTCATTCTCATCAACCTGACTGGACTAGAAATCCCCTGAGCAACATACCTCTGAGGGTGAGGGTGTTTCCAGAGAGGTATAACTGAGGCAAAAAGGTGCAACCTGAATGTGGGTGACACCATTCCATGGCCTGAGGTTCCAGACCAAACAAGAGGGAACGAACAAATGAGCAGAGCACCAGCATTCATGTCCCCATCCATCCGCTGTGAGAAGGCCCCCACATCTGCCATAGCTGTGCCCTGGCCCCTGCCACGATGAGTTATCGCTAGGATGGACTGTGAGCTCCAGCTGTGGGCCAGAAGGAACACTTCCCACCACAAGCTGCTTGCCAGGTACTCAGTGGCAGCCTCGTAAAGAGTAACTGATGCATGCTGCTTTCCACTTACACACGTGTGCCAAGGTACATGATGCCCTGTAGAGAATGAGCCAACTGCAGACCGCGTACATGCCCATCTTCCACACAAGAGAATGCCTGCAGCATAGCATGACAATGGAACTTCACAGCAGGGAGATATTCCGGGGGCTCTGGACCCTCCCCAAGTGTGAAATATACACGCACGGGGTCAGTGCTGCCAGAGACGGAAGGGTATGTTTCTTACCAGTCTCCTTGTGGTCCTGGTTCTTACAGAGAGAGGCCCTGCTGTGCTTTCTCTTCTTGTCTGTGACTGATGTTTCCCCGCACACATCAGGAGTCTTCCAGGTTGGTTATAAACTTCCTGGTGAAATGGCTCACAGCGGCTTTCATCACATTCTGCCGGAGTGGAGGGCAACTTACCACAGGTCAATGCATTTAATTCACCATGGAGCTGTGCCTTTTTCCCAAGCTCTATCTTTGCCCTCCATCGCTGCACAGACCTTCTTAAGGATTTGACTCCCATCCCCTACCGCTTCTCTCTGGGCATTGCTCTGTCCTCACACCATCCTTCTGTCTGTTCTTCTCCTTGCTCTGCAGTGCTACACAGCTGCTGTCTGGGCCCACTGAGGCCAGGGACTCCATATCTCCCCACCCCTTGCAGTGTTCTGAGCCTTGGCTATGCTGGGGGAAATCATCCCGAAAGATCACTAGCTGAAATGCTCTGAATACAGCAATGGCCACATAGAAGAGAAGATTCTGGGTCCAACAGAGAGGACTTGGCTCTACTGCTCTCACTGATGTGATGCCAGGCTCTTCTGTTTACAAGTACCATCTTCAGGAAAAACGTGAGCTTCAGGCCTTGTGACCCACAGGGCTCAGAGTCAACACCAGCCAGCGTGTTTTCTACTTGTCCCTCTACATTTCCTTCAGAATTGCCACCCCCACCCCATTCCATGCTAAGCATGTAAGATTCTGTAATTGGGTCTCTATGGACAATATTGGTAGGGTTTTATTTTGAGAGAAAAATTAAACTATGTGCACAGAATTCAAGGTGTAAATAAGTCAAGCCAATGCTCAACTCCACGTCTATCTAAGTAGATCTGCTGCTCTGCATGGGGCTGAGTGTGTGAAATGTCGCAAAGTTGGCTTTGAAACCCATGGGGTCAGTTGCTCTGCACCCCAAGGTGTGTCCAATGAGAGCTACTAAAATCATCTGTGTTCCCTGCACTGCTGCTGCAAGACCCACCTGGTACCAGACTCTGAGCTAAAAGAGGTTCCCATAGGAACCAGCAAGCAAGGCTGCAGGGATCCTTATCAGAGGTCCCACAAAAGCCTTTCTACGGTCTCAAGGAAGGCTGAATTTTAATGGACTATCAACCATTATTACCTTGGGTGAGGTTGCTCAACAAAGGCTTTACACAAGAAGAAAACAGAAGTGGGGGAGAGTCAATGCGATTATTATTTGTCTGCTATTACTAAATCAATAACAGCATTATCCTGAGAATTTGAGATGGCCACATTAAAAAAGTGTTTATTCTTCACACAAGTCTTTAATGGCTGTGTTCACTGGAGAGAGAATTTAGAAAACAATTCAAGCACTTTGCAATAAAACATCTCTGGAGACAGAGTGATAGCTACTGAAGACAGTGACACCACACATCAACCATGGAGCCAGGGGCTGCAAATTAAGAACAAAAGGAGGAGCGTGGCGACATATTTGATGGCGGCTGAAGGGAATGCGAGGAGTCCAGCCTTAGACAGGATATTTGCTTTCCTTTTAGAAATGCTGTGTTATTCACAAAATTAAATTGAAAGAAGATAGCAAACTCTTAGCAAGGTGGGCCAAGGTAAGAAAAGATATTCGCATAAGATTCCACAGGCAAAGCACACAAGGCTTGCTTTTTTTTTAAAAAAAAATGGTGCCATTTTCCTCTGCAGATTATTAATATTAAGTAGATGCATCACAGATAATAAACGCTAGGATCGTGTGCATTATTCATCTGTGTATAGATGCATTTTAAATAGGTTTTTTTTTAAACTTACCATATTTGTTTTGTATTTTCCCTGTTTCGTCTTTTTGAACCTGCTTTCAGGGCTGGGCATGAAGCTCTGAAGATGAGGGGGAAGTGAGAACTGCGTAGTTCTGGCGAGGGGGTGAGGATGCTGATCTGAACTCTTTCCTTTCCCCCAGATCACTCTTAATGAAGAACAAATGGGCTCAGGAGGCACCCTGGGTGGGAGCTGAGTGAAGCCCCCAATCTACATCTGCTCATGCAAATGAGCTTCCAGCCCCACGTCTAATGAGTTCAAGTTCACCTTGATTTCCTTTGAGCATAACACAACAAATGCTACTTTTAATATCACAGTCACCCTGTGCCCTGAGCATGGGAACTGCCTGGAAGGTTGCTGTGAGTGATGTCATGGTAACCATGGTACTGAAGGCCCAGACAAGGTGGGATGTGAGCTCTGGAAGATTGTGAACTGCTCTTCCTGTCCCAGCTCTGGGACCATCGCCTGCCTAGACTCCAGGAAGAGCTGGTGTCTGCTCATTCAGGGGAACAATATAGCTGTGGTTTAAGACCCAGTGCAGATTGAATGAAATTTATTGAATGAGCAAAAATGTTTCCCAGCATTTGCCCTCATTCATTTCCAGAGTCTCCCTCTGTGTGTGTCACTAGTAGCCGTTCCTCATGTCCCTCATTGAAGGTGTTACCACTGAGAATGTAGCAGGAGCCAGGCTGTGCTCTGAGATATTACAATGAACCAGACAGATATGCACAACCAATGCCAGGAGGGAACAATCTCCAGATGGACACCTAGCTGAGGTGACCCACAACCGGAAGGGAGGCATCCGTGGCACTGCTGTGGTGGGGAACTACAGATCGCCCTGCTCTGACTCCTACACACGGGGCCCAACGGGTCCTCTGAGCATGTGTGATAAGGGAAATAGGAAGAGAGGGCAGCTGGCACTTCAGGGCAAAGCCCAGCTATGCCCTGCACCCCTAGGAGAGAAGTAAGACGAGAACAGAAGCAATAGCGAAGGCTGATGGGGGCTGTTGACCACTCTCCTGGAACTTCCCCCCCTCTCATTCTACTGAGACAAGCTTTTGGTGAAAAACAGCTTCCTGGTGTTTCATTTAATGGAGCTCAAGTGTCTAAATGAGAAACAAACAAGCAAAGGAAAAACTAGATCAGCATGGAAACAAATGCTCGGACCCATCAGAGTGAGTGTACCAAGCCTCCAGGATGCTGCGTGACTTGACCTAGAGTGGGATCCTGTTCAGGCTCTGAGCAAGGGCACCACCCTAGGGAGGCACAGGAGTGATCTGAAGGGAGGCTTTGTGTGCAGAACCCTGAGGATGTAAAGCTGCCCGTGAAGGATGTGGAGCAGGCAGAACAGGCAGTCAGGAAACAGCATATCTATAGCTACGGAGGAGGTTGGCCTTGAGCGAGTATACATTCGAGGCATTGTGTAGATGGGGGAGGGGATCTCCCTGGAGAAGGACCCGCTCCAACCTCCCATGCTTCTTTACTACCTGCAGCTCTCGTGGCATTGAGGGAAATGACCAATGACCTAGCTGTCAGGGGCTCCTTATCTATCCATGCTTAACAAAATGCTCCAAGGCCAATTTAGTTACTATTACCTTCCTGGAATTAGACTGTGACAGAACCCGAGGAATATATAAGAGAGATACAGAGGCCAGGGTGAACCCAGGCAGAGTGAGAGCACCTGAGGGTGACTGTGGGTGCTCCTTCCCCTCATCCTGTCAGTTAGACTCAGATCAGAACAAAGCTCTGACTGCCTTCATTTTAAGTCCAAAAATCAAGCAGTTATTTGAAACAGACTCAGAAGACAGCTTACATTTTGTTCCTCTTATAATCTGAGTGAGTTTCCTAAGTGAAGGGAGGCAAGAAGGAGCAGGAGAAATTGCATGTCAATCAAGACAGAAGACCCAGCCAGGAATACAGAGCAGTGACTCCAAACTGAGAGACAAAGGCAGCAGCCCTGCCCCTAGCTGTCTCCCTGTGAGATCTGGTCACACCCAGAGACCAGCCCTGAGTTCTGAGACTTCCAAAGATTCCAAGATTTACCATCTAACTCAACTTCCTCTTTTAAGGACCCTGAAATGTATCTACTTTTCAGCCCTCTTAACGAAAAAACAGGAAAGCTTAAATTTGTTTACACCTGAAAGTTCAAAAATTTTATTTACATGTATATGCACATATTGTCCAGAGTGCAGAAAAGGCCAGAACCTCCAGAACTGAGGTTACAGGCTGCTGGGATCTGGCTAATATGAGGGTGGTAACTGTCTGCATTTGGGTCTTCTCTCCACCTCTCCCACACCTGAACCTGAAGGTTTTGTAGACTAAGACTGTGGTTGGTTCCTTAATGACTTACTTAGACTTCTCCCCCATGAAAGGATCAAGATACGGCAACATGCTGAAGTCTACCAAGACCAGAGTCATTAAAAATACAGTGGGAGAGAGTCATGTCCCCAGCTGGCAGAACTGTGGGTGGCCATATTTACTCTCCCACTGACAGACCCGGGCAAGACTTGCATAATTGCCATTTTCAGAAACGTGTTAGTGGATTACAAACAATATGGCACCTTGGTCTGGGAGGAGAAGGGAAGCACAGAAGCCGTCCTGAGCTTTCTGCCCAGGGGTGCTTCCCACCTGTGGCACGGATAAGTGTAGAAATAATGCAGAAGCAGGGTCACAGGTGGGAGAAGCAGATATCAGAGAGTGTTGATACAGCTGGACCAGGAGGTCCAGTGACCTCCCTTGGTCACACCCACCTCGGGTGCACACCCATCTGGACAAAACCTGAAGGAAGGCTGAAAGCACTGAGCTGACAAACCAGCAAAATAACACTCCCTCCCTAACCCCAACAGAACATAAGTCTCACCAGGGAACTAAACATTCAAGTTCTTTAGATGGAATCCATGATGCGCTACACTTACTGTAAGCAGAAGAAAGGAGTTCTGAAGAATGGACAGAAGATGGACAGAATCAGGACAAGACCTTTGTAGCAGTTATCTTCATGGTCCAAAGACTTAAAGGAAAAGGTGTACACAATAACTCCCATTTTAAATTGGGTTATTTGTCCTGTTTTGAGTGAATTCTACTGCTTCTTCTCTCTCTCTCTTTCTCTCGTTTTTGAAACAGTATTTTTTCTGTTTAGATTTGGAGCTTATCCTGGAACTTGCTCTGTAAATCTTCAGGATGGCCTTGAACTCACAGAGATCCACCTGCCTCTGCCTCCCCAGTGCTGGGATTAAAGGCGTATATCACCATAGCCCAGCTACTTTGTTTCTTATATGCTAAATATAAGGGCCTGACCAGAAGCAGGATTCACCAGAATTTCCCCACATTTCATATTGTTTTCACCTCACTGATGGTGTGCTTTAACGTATAAAAGCTTTTACTATTCATGAAGTTTACATGACTATTTTTGCTTTGTTATTTGTGATTTTGGTATAGTGTGTGTGTATGAAAAATACATAATCCACTCAAAGTCATCTTATTATTTTATATTTGAGTTATAACATTTCCAGTTGGTTCTGTTTCACATATTTTCATCTAGAGCTTTTATTCTTTTAGCTCTAACAAGTAGGTGTTTGCTTGATCATTACTTTTAGAAAAACACTTCCTGTTAAAATTCAAAAAAAGGTGGGTGGTGGTAGCACATGACTTTAATCCCAGCACTCGGGAGACAGAGGCAGGTGGATCTCTGTGAGTTCAAG
>LOJH01004010.1:1883-26015 GCA_001685095.1 Ellobius talpinus
TGACCTGACAAACAGCAAGCAGTCTGTGCAGAGGTGGAGCACCTAACCTGGCACTACACAGAACAGCACTGCTAGTCTACGGCTAATGCCTGCATTCTGAGCACATCAGAGGCTGAGGCAAGACAAGTACTGCAAGTTTCGGGCTAGCCCGGGCTACAGAGTGAGACCCTGCCCACCTCCCACCTCCCTCAATGAGCATCGCTATTTATACTCACTCCAGTTGAAATAGCTCCAGGTCTCCTGTGGGTCTTCGTTTGACCATGAGAAGCAGGTTGGCCTTTAAATCCCCATCTTTTCATGACACCCTGAAAACCTTTACCAATACTGGGGGAAAAAAGTTAGAATTTACATAATGAGTGGAGTATAAGATATTTCTGACTGTACTTTCTTGACAGCACCTTGGAGTTCTAACAAGACTTCTTATCTAAATAACCAGTAAAGGCCATACCAGCCAAACTGCAAATGAACATTCCTTCGTCTGTCTTGGCTTGCACCTCCCCCTGGAGTCTAACTCTGTCTCAAATGTTAAGTCAAGACTGTGAGACAATAGCAAGCTAAGCGTGGGGAATTTACCTAGGAAAGGTTCACCCTCCTAACCTTGTCAGTCTCCTAACAGACACAGCAGGCAGCCATTAGGATGGGCCCCACAGGCCCCAATCTCCTAGTATTTATGCCATCCTTAATCCTCTTCCCAGGAGCCTAGGACTGATTCAGTCTAATGGAAAAATATGCTAGGAGATGAGCCCTCAGTCTGAGGTTTGCTTAGCAGACTCCTCTGGTACTCTCTCCTCTTGCTCTGCAAGAAGCCCCTGCACTAAATAGGCACTTCTATGGAGCAGAAGGTAGCAAGGGTAGTTCCTGTCAACAGCTGAGGCCCTGCCACTGCTGCCAATAACCACACCACTGAGCATGGAGACAATTTTCATTTAGTCAGGGTCCAATGTAACTGTGGTCTTGTGAGGGACCCTGAGCCAGATACAGCCAGGCAAGGTATGCTGAACTTCTAACCACAGACACTGAGGTTGTAGGTTTACTTAAGCCATTGTGTGAGGGCTGCTAGTCAGGGAGCAATAGATGGGGCACAGAACAGAGCACTGAATAAATGCACCTCTAGTCTGGCTCTGCCACCTACAAGGGCGAGCCTTTAGCAAGGTGGTTTGCAACCTTCCTCATGCTGCAACCCTTTAGTACGGTTCCTCATGCTGTGCTGACCCCAACCATAAAATTATTTCGTTGCTACTTAATAACTGTAATTTTGCTACTGTCATAAGTCAGAATGTAAATAAATATCTGATATGCAAACCCAGATGGGTCATGACCCACAGGCTGAGGACCACTGCTCTAGATGATGGGCAAGTAGTTTTAGAGGCCACCAGATGGATCTTGATCTGGGCTGAATAGGAAGCTAGTGGAAAGTAGAGGAAGACAGTTTCTTAATAACCTAAACACTATTTTCAAGCCAGATGGTGGTGGCACACACATTTAATCTCAGCACTCAGGAGAGACAGATGGATCTCTGTGAGTTTGAGGCCAGCCTGGTCTACAAAGTGAGTTCCAGGACAAGTTCCAAAGCTACGGAGAAACCCTGTCTTGAAAAACTGGGAAAAAATTATTATTATTATTATTTTTTTAATGAAAACACTTTGTTGCAAAGTCTGTTAGCTAATGAAACAAGCTAATGACACCAAGGTTCTATACTAAAGTCCATCTCTGAAGGTCAAGTACATCCATCCCTACAAGTGATGCTGTGCAGGTCTGAGGGACTTTTAAGTCTACTCCAGGTATCATCTACACGCTCTTAAGGTAGAGATTTTCTTCGTCTTTCTCCAGACAGTGGTAATATACTTTAACGTAATATTGTGGAGTTTCAACAAAGCCAGCTATAACTAGATGTGCGCTTTTCAGACCAATTACAAAAGAGCATGAAAACCACACTCTTTCTACAAGGACTTTGCTACATGTTTATTAACAAAGACTCATTAGACAACAGACTGAAGAAAGCCCCTTGAATAACAGCTTTAGATAAATCAAGAACTGAACTTGAAAACAATTAGAAGCTATAAATGGAGTCCCAACAGGCATGCACTCTCAAATCACACATCAAGACTGGTTCAGAACTAAATTAGACGTTAGCTTACATCTCTTTCTGCCAGCATATACTACTCTCTTCCCTCAATAACTATAAAAATAAGTCGTCCTAACAAAAAGCTAAATGAGAGTGTAACATAAATTCAATGGAAAAAGGTACTGTATAATTTTATAGAGAGATGCACTCCAAAAAGAAGCTATGAGAATCAAATACTGAAATTGTGCCTCACATATTATTAATATTTCCACTTAACAATGACTTTTAGGGCATACTTGCAAAGTAAAGCAAAAAGCTTAGCAATTTACAAATGAAGAGAAGGAAGTGAAGAATAATTTGGAAGTATTCTATCATTTAGCAAGCAGCAGCTAAGAGCAACAGGAGAGCGGGGCCAGCAATACTCATCTTGAAGGAACATGCTTTAAAAATACCACATTCAAACTTGGCTGCCTTTGTAGACGTTCATTATTGCCTCCAGAGTTCTCAAACTGATTATCTGCCTTAAAAAGACAGCTGAGTGCATGCACCAGCAAACGCAAGCAGGTAAATTACAGAAGATAATTGAGCTCATTTTAGAGCAAATGATTACAAGATGAAAGTGGTACCCTCAAAGTGCTAATTATGTGTCAGCTAATTGCATATTGTTTTTCAGTCTGGTCTGGAACACTTCATGAGCTCCACTGTGTACAGTGGGAACCTCTTCAGTAAAGAACCTTTAAACAAATGGCAAGACCACAAGTGACGCCACAATTATTGGCTTCACTCAGGAGGCAGAGAGAGAGTGCACCTGTTGGTCCATGGGAGGCACAGGTAGCACAGCTCTGGATTCTCCCAGTTGCTATCCAACTTGAGAACAAAAGGAAAGCAAAAGCAAGGAATGAACAAATCTTTACTTAGCCTACCCTGGTATGACTCAAATATAATACTTTTGTGAGTCACAGAAGAAAAACTTAACAGAAATTTATACACAACACAGATGCCCACCTCCCTCGCCCTCCACCCACTGTGGGCCTTTTCCTGCCCGTTTGTCTGAGACAGGGTACATGCTGCGGCCCTGGCCCGCCTGGAGCTCACTGTCTAACTTAGGCTGGCTCAGAACTGACGGCAATCCTCCTGTCTCCAACAGTGTTGTGTTTGTAGATGTGCACCGCTTGTCTAGCTATGTAGTTCGTAGCTAATGTCTGCAGAAATAAATCAAATGAAAATCCAAATCAGGTAGAATGTAATTTTAGATATTCCAATTATAGTGAGGCTTATGTGAAAACAAGGAAAACAAAAATGAATTTATTTAGGATACTTACACTATTTACAAAGTCATTTACAAACAAGAAACCCCTCAGAGGTCTCACTTAGCAGACTACTGCCCCGTTCCTTGGCCCATGCTCCCCATATGGCTGCATACAGGGCAGAGAGGCTCTGGTTTCTCCCAATTGCTATCCAACTTGAGAACAAAAGGAAAACAAGAACAAGGAATCAACAAATCTTTACTCAGCCTACGCTGATGTGATGACTTAGCCCAACGACCAGCTAGAGAGGTGAGCCTAACACTACTACTGCTGTGTCGTGGGAAGAAAAGAAAGAGGAAAGGTTGAGAGGCCTACACAATCAACCGTAGACTCTTCCAGAAGGTAACGCATGATTTACCGTTTTCCAACTCATCTTATTATCTCTAGAGGTTAATATATGGGAATTTCATTCCCTAGCCTTGTCATGACAAATGCCCAAATACTGACAACCAATAGTTTTAAAGCACACCCAGCAGGTATTTCTCTACATGTTTCTAATACTTGTACCCGGGGCAAACACATCTGAGGCAAGGAGAGACTACATATCTGCTCTGATGCATCTGTGCTCAGTTTTCTAAAGACCATCCATAGTCCCACCCCCAAGTCTCTTCCTTGTCACTGGCTTCTGTGACATCTCTCTCCTTTTCTTCTCTTTTTTCCTCAAGTTTACCATCCACACCTTTGCAACCAATTTTCCTCTTCAATTAGCTTCTGGAATTTACTCTGAGATTAATCTAATCTAAAAATGCAAAGGTTTTTTTGTAAAATAATTTTTATTATGAAATTGTTGCACCTACTGAAGCCTGAAGCATCCATCACTCACTGACAATTGCTGACTCCAGGCCTGCCATGCTTCATCTGATTCTCTTGCTCTGCAATTCCAATAGGGTACTTAAAGCAATCTCCAGAGAGTCTATCATTTCTATCACGAGTACTGCAGCAAGGAAAGCTAAGGACGCTTTCAAACTACAAAACCACACGATGGTTACCACAATCTAAAAACTGAATGACTCCTTAATATCAAACATGCAGCCAGTGGTCAGAGGCCCATGCTCTCTTTTCAGAGGGCTGTTCTCTGCCGTTCTTTGTCTTTCCACCCTGGTGCCATCAATGTACACTTTTTGTGGTTTCCTTAATCTTTGAGATATACTTTCTCCATAAAGTCACATGAAAAGGCAGTCTGAGCATCCTGCTTCTGATTCTCTTCTCACTATGGTCTAAGTCATGGACTGGCATAAGTTAGCTTGCGCAACCTGGTTTTTGTAAATCAAGTTTTATTGGGGGTACATAAATGCACATTCATTTATGTGTTGACTAACGTCTCTGTTTTAGAGCTATTATGTCAAAAGATGTCTGATGTGTTAGACGATATCAGACTTGAACTCTGAATGATTTCATGTTTTCTGTTCATTTCTCAAGGTTTCTTCCTGAGGTGGAGCTTTCCTTTTAAACTAAACAAGAAGCAGTGACAACATGGTGATGACGGCCAATGCTCCTAAGCAGGTAGTACTCAAGTGCCAGGCTTGAGCCAGGAGTTACAACAGTGGTTCTCAACCTGTGGGTCGTATGCCCTGGGAATCAAATGGCCCTTTCTGAGGGTTGCCTAAGACCACTGAAGAGATAGATATTTACAATTCACAACAGTAGCAAAATTATAGTTATGAAGTAGCAATGAAAAATCTATGGCTGGGGGCCAGCACAACATGAGGAGCTGTTGCGGCATCAGGAAGGTTGAGGACCACTGCTCTCGAAGCACTCACATTAAAGATGAAGTAGTAAGAGATCATGGAACTTGCCTTGGTCACAGAGCTACTGCGGTGATGACCTTGCTCACCTGTCACTTGTTATCTTGGTGAATTGATTTTTGCTGCTTGGTAGGTTTGCATTAGGAAAGCAACTATAGATATACAGACAGCCACTAAAATATGTTCAAACAACAAGGCAAGAGACAACTCTGAGACAATTCCTCCAAAACTCTAGCCTTCATCTCAAAACAACCACCCACCGTGACTTAGGGTGACTCCTGAGAGATTCCCTCTTTATAACCCAACCACTCGTTGTTTCTCTAATGTCTAGAAAATTACTTCTCTGAAGAGCTGGTAGATCAATTATTGAAAATGGACAAGAAATAGAGGACAAAGTAGAAAAGCCTGTCCTCACATCAGTCTCAGGAGGGAGGAAAGGAGAGGAAACAGAACCTATACTCAAAAGACAAGTCTCCATCCATAGATAAAGGGGAAAACAATACTCCCACCGACTCTGAAGGGCTTAAATTCTGAACAGGGAACTGCCTTCCAAACGAGAAGCATTGGGGGACGGGCACTAAAGAACTTAAGAGGAATAAAAAAAAACAAGCAAATGCATGTGGGCTGTCCAGACACCCCACAGCTCAGGAAGTCAGCCGCAACGAGAATGAGTCACACGGCTATGGAGCCAACAATGCGCTTGGAAGTTCAATCCAGTTCCATGTGAGCGGTCAGAGCTCACAAGCATTTAAAGGCACCAGAGGAATGAAGTAACATGCTGGCTAGAAGTGGTACAGTCCCTGGAAACACTTGGCACAAGGTTACATAAGATCCAATGCAAGGCAGTCTGCATTAAGAAGCACACACCAAATGCAGTGTGCTTCCATGGGGGTAGCCCATTTCCCACACAGAAATGAAACGAAAGCTGAGCAGCAGGCGTGCAGTAGCGAGGACTGACCAGCACTGTCTTAATCCTAAGGCTATCTGTTCTCCCACACTTATCTGCTATTTAGACTTAAGATTTCCACATAATTTCGAATCATCTTATTTTCTAGAAATAGAACCTTACAAAGGAAACATTCTCCACCCTTGATACAAAAAAACTGGAGTTACCAAAAGAAAAAAAGCCAAAGACACTCAATAGTAGCATGCGAACTGAAAGCATCCACTGAGCACAGGTATTTGAAAAGCTAAGCTGCACACCAAGCTAGTCACAAGATAGCTGCTGACCAAGGCATCTGACTCTGCAAGTCCTTTCAGGGTCTCCATGTGTCCTGCAAGTTATATAATGAATTCACACAGTATTGTATGTAAAGTTCACAGAAGTGTGTGGTATCTTATGACTTGTAATAATTCATAAACTTAAAAGTAAAATAATCTGCTTTATAACCCAGAGTCTTCACTGGTTAACCAAACCAAAGGTTAGAAAAATTGAACAGTGTCACCAAGAGACAAATCAAGTGATCTTACTGGCTTCAGTAACTAGGAAAACAAAGGGACGGGGTCAGAATCTCTTAGAGAATCTTCTAACTGCCGATCTACCCCATGTCATTTCTACAAAGCTGGACAGGCATAAAGGCATCCAGCAGCTTCTGAAGTGGCCTATGTGTGACCCGAGGTGGGCACGGTGTGGAAACTAAGTCTGACATTCACCAGGTTTCTTTGGGTAAAAGCAGTTGTTTGGTCGTCACCACCATAGATAGAGTTAATGCAAACAAACTGCTCTCTCCCAGAGTCTATGAACACCTTTACCTGTCAAAGGGCTCTTGGTGAGAATGCCCTGGTAGGCACTATCAGACTAAGAGAAGTAAACAGACAAAGGACTGAAGTCAGAATCCAGGAGGAGAGAACAAGAATTGATAACAACTGGGGCCCCTGTAATTTTGGCTGTTCTAGGTCATATGAGTTCCAGCAGCCAGCAGGAACCAGTTTCCAAACATCTACACAGACTTGGGTACTCTATTACAGCAGTAACTTCTCTGAGATCTAGAGTTCCTAGAATCATACAGACACCACACCATGGGGCAGAAATGGTTAAAGATTCTCAAATACTAGTCCAGACTCAATGAATCAAAGGCAGCGTTTCTGTTAGCGCGGCAGTCACACACAGCAGTCTCAGCAGCTAACACAAGAGTCAAGCTTCATGCTCCAAACAAGACCTGAGTGTGGAATTTCCTCTAGTTTCTGATAAAACTGCAAACACGTTTCGGTTACACTGGGACACTTAAACACAGCAACCATGTTCACAAACAGTATAAAATCTTATACTCCAAGAAACTGGAAAGAACCCGCCCAACTAAACTACTCCGGGTCACCCGGAAGACATCAGCACTGCTCAGGCGTGTTTCACAATCGAAGTGTGTGCTGTCCTGGTCTTCAAAGCAGACCTAACTGGGGAAGCACTTAATTCACAGGACCATGCATGGAGCCCCGTGTTTGGAGGCACACATCTCAGTTCACCTGATGGAAACTCACCCAGAGCACCTTTAAAACTGCCAGTCAGTAACTTACAGAGAGGCGCTGAAGGCATGGGCTTTTATTCACTGACTTGAATGACCGCACTTTCACCCACTGACCTTTAACATATGAAGAAACCAAAACAAAGGAGAAGTGAAGTGCTGAAGACCTACGTTTTGGCTGTGACATCCACATACTGTCCAGGGCGAAAGTGAGCAGCATAAAGAGGGGTCCCTTTATAAAAAGAAAAGGAGAAATCATGTTATCTACACACAGAAAGAACTATTCACAGACCCTTCCCACGGAGCTCCCAGCTGTGCTTTCAAATGCTTGTAGATCATGGGCAGCTAGGAACATTAGAAATACCCAAACAATGGAGCTATCCACAAACAAGTTCTAGCTATCACTGAGAAAGCTGAGGGACAACGGAACCCTGTTCAAGGCCCCCGTGCTAGAGTGAGCCACCAGACCACATCCAACTAAAGCACCTTCATGGGCTCATGAAGCACCGGTCAAGATGAGTGAGTCCTGTGGTCATCCAGTCCTCCTGCTGGCAAACAGATTTAATGATGGCCAGTTGTCCCAGTGAATAAGCATGCTGAATTAAAGTATATTATCCATTTCACACAAGGGGAAAAAAGAAAATATGAGAAGAATTAACGCATAGGAGTCTAATGCAATCTCCGTCACCCAGTGGACTATGAAATGCACTGCGTGGACTCAGCCGCTCCTTTGCTGGCTACTGATTACAGCGGGGACATTCAGACAGCACCTGCCATGTCAGGCACAAGCTGAACAAATCTTTCACCTAGCAAAGGCCTAGGTCTTTGGATTAGACAAAACCTGCCCTTACAGATACTCCTAAATCTATATTAGAAATATGTGTAAGTCACAGCCCTGAACTAAAAAATGTGTTATTTTTGGTTAAGAGTCAACAGTAAATCATCAAATTAAATTAAAAAAATGACAAAAATGAGAGCCCAATGTAGCTGAGAATGAAACTGAAAGCCAGTTTTAGTTTGTTTAATTAGTACACAGAGCAGGGTGTAGTGGTATTTAAGAGAGCAGTTGCTTTAAGGTAAGATTAATCTAGGGTTGTTAGAAACTTCATTCTATGTATGCCAAAACATCACATTATACTCTATATATGAATACAAATGATTTGTCAATCAAAACTATTAATTTAAAAAAGAAAAATTAAAGGATTACAAGGAACCTCATTTTTGCCAAGCTGAACAACTCAAACTGCTGTTTGACCATCACCGCCTCACAAGACATAATTTAATATGGTTTGAGCTACAGCAAAAATTAATGTGGACTTGACTTTTATAATCATCCTAGACATGATCAGAGACATGATCTTAGACAAAACAGATAGGCTAATATCAAAGTGGATACTCAAATTTGCTTCATAACAAATCCTTTATATTCCAAGTGGAATATATGCCCATTATAAGTCAGATCAATATCTACTACTGCAAGTCTTACCAAAATTTTTATAATCTAATTTATTTTGCCTTAAAATTAAAAAATTACACTTAAAAAATTCACTATCTTCTTGCTGCAATTCAAGTTCAAAAACTGAGCTCTCTTGAAGGTCAAAACACACCAAAATATCATACTTTAGTAACCATATGAGTTAGTAAAATCACATGTCAAACCTTAATTTGACATTCCATGGACAGGGAAATGAATCTTTCCCCATGGGTTATGTTTGGCCGTTCTCCTTTCAAGGCTGTATTTTCTCACTCTCCAGGGGAGTGTACTATTCCTAGCAAAATCCTAGCCTGCAAATCAGCAACACATTTTAAAGCTAGAAAACTGACTTGGATAGGCTTTTTAAAAAATGTGACACTCCACATTAGCAAACAAGAGCTCCTCCCTCTCAGGGAAAACAAAGAAGATCCTACAGCTTTCCCTATTTACCAGAGACAAAGACTTGTTTGTTCCTAGTGACTAAATCAGATAGGTTTTATATTTAAAAATAAGTGCTTGGGACTTTGTATTTTGTTTAGCTGTATTGAAAGGGCTGACATTAAACAAATCACATATTTGGGTATTTTTACCTCCCTCCTCTCCCAACCTCAGATTACCTGGCTTAATTACAGCATTATCTGTTACATGAAAGATTTTAATTGTCTGTTTTGGTGGCAATCCAAGTTCTCGGTAAAATTCCAATACAGAATCAGGTTTCTAGAGGAAAAAGTGGCATATATAAGTAACACATTAACAGTACAAGGGACTGAATGCAGAGACCCAAGTCAAGATACAAACAACCAGAAAAATAAAAATCAAAGCACATTTTATTTCCCTACTGAACCAAGAGCATCTAAGTCCCCTGTTTACAGAAGATGAGATTATATCTAAGAACAAATAAATGTACTGCTTAAGATCCAGCCAGGTGTACAAGTCTCAGACAGAATGGATGATCTCGCTGGTCTGAAAGCACACCTGGCACTGGTCACAGGTCCCTGGTCTGCTAGTTTCTGTTCATGGGGCCTTTCCAACAAATTTTTGGGTGACTTGCCCTCTTAATTACTCAGGCCTCCTGAATTACTGCCACCTGCCAACCCCTCAGCCTACTGTTTTTATTCCTTAGACCTTTTATCTATATCCATAATGATACACTTAATTAAAAATTGCTTAAATCATCTATACCTGCAGTTCAGTAAACTGTATTCTGAACACAGAGGACACGGCTGTTCTAATGGGGCTGTGCAGTGAACAAGGAGGACACGGCTGTTCTAATGGGGCTGTGCAGTGAACAAGGAGGACACGGCTGTTCTAATGGGGCTGTGCAGTGAACACTGTTCTCTCGAGAAACTACTGTTCCCTCTGAAAGACAGATTCTGCCCTTGTTCTCTGCTCTTTCACTTCTCTCCTGCTGAGGATACCAAAGCCCCTTTCTTCACCCTCGCTTGCTCTTACAAGAGCAAACACTGAAGCTTTCCTTACAAATCTGTCTCCTGGAATTACTTTCCTGATGTTTAGAATTCACATGCATTTCATTTAGAAGATTTCAAATTTGCTTTTGACATTCACATAGTTCACCTGATTTATAAAGCATAATATTATATTATTAATATTGAATTCATAGTGTATCAAGAAGCTTCTGAGAAAAATCCCTTACATTTGGGACAAAATGATAAAATGAACATCACAGCCTACACTAACACTAGGCTCAAGCATAAAAAGGACTAAGAAAACACATACATCTTAATTACTCTTTAATTTCACTAAAAATGAATAATTATTTCAACTAAAATTACAATATTATAATACTAGGTCTAAGGATAGAGGAGTGAAGTAGTTTAATTTTTTTCTTATTGTCTATTTTTATCTTTTTGTTTGTTTGTTTTTTGAGACAGGGTTTATTTGTGTAACAGCCCTGGCTGTCCTGCAACTCACTCTGTAGACCAGGCTGGCCTTGAACTCATGAGATCCACCTGCATCTGCCTCTGGAGTGCTGGGACTAAAGGTGTGTGCCGCCACTCCCAGCTTTTTGTTTTTTTTTTTAAGCTTTCCTTGAAGAAAAAAAGCTGAGGTGGGGGGGAGCAGACGGGCAGGAGAAGACAACTGAGAGATGAGTCGGATTTGGGTACATGGAGTGGGGTTCCCAAAGAATCAATAAAAAATTTAAAAAAATAATAGAAAAAAGAAAACTAGGTCTTAGTCCTGATAAAAACCAAACGCTCAAATTAAGCTGAAACCAAATACACAGTAACAGTCTGTCTGGCCCCACCTCCTTTCCCCTCTAAATTTCCAAATAAATGATTCAAAAAGGCAATTTGGAGGCTGACAGCATTGTCACACATGGGTAACCCCTTCCATGGAGCTGTCTTCCCTCTGCAGAATGTCTCAGCAATTATCCTTCCTACAGTGAAAGCACTGCTCTGCTCCCAAGATGAATTGATTTAGTCAACTTTTAGGGCTACTTAATGTTCTTATGAAGAAACACTATGTACCATATCAATTTTTATTTATAAGATGCAAAAATAACAAAAACAAACTAGTGTAGTTTTTTAGAGGTGTAAATTCTTTGCAGATTAAATAAACACAACAGTTCTTGCTCTATTATACACAAAACCATTTTAATCAACTTATTTTGATTGCCCAACTGTCCAATATTTTCTATTCATAGTCTTATAAAAGCAAACAAACCAACAGATAAAAACAAGACCCCTCTATATAGTCAATCTATTTGCAGCTTCCCTGAGGGCAAAACATGTAAGTAGCCAGGGTATTTTTAGTTTGGAAAAATCTCTTCTTTTTAAACAAAAACACTTATAAATGGTGAGTGCTTCCCACCCTGGCAAAGCAACTTTTTCTTCTTGTTGTTAGCTCAGATCAATGACACAGGGTAACGGGTTTTACTGTGACAATTCCATACACGCGTAGCACATACATCGATCATCTCCCTTCTCATTGACCTCTTACCCTTTGCCCCATCGCTAACCCCCTTGTCTCCAGCAGACCGTTGAGAAGTGAATGGCTCACAAAGTTCATGTAGCTGAGTGGTCAGCATTTACCACAATGTAAGAAAAAGCACTCCAACGTCCAAATCCCCCCGGTGCTGCAAAGGACATAAGGCTTATATACAGAGGGGAGGGAGGACAGCAGTCTTGAGTGTAAAAGTGGAGTGCTATCATTTCTCAAAAAAAATTAATTATTAGTAAGTACTGCGCTACTTTGGAAATATTCTTAGTGTTTGACTGATACTACATCTTTATTATTAAGTAAAAGAGAATATATTAAATTGTGCTTCCAAGTGAGTTTTCTTAGAGAACTAAAAGATTCAGAGAATTGATATGCATTTCAGAACTGGAACAGAATTCAGAGATCTCCAAATTCTACTCTTATGCGTAGGGCATGGAGGGCTGGGGTGGGGGGCGAGGCAGGGTGAGGGAGGATATGAGAAGGCAGATGAGGATGAACTAATGGTAGCACCCAGGGTCAAGCCTGTGTTCCCCATCACCTCCTATTTATTTTAAAAAATGTTGACTCTTTTTTTATATATGTGTAAGTGTTTTGCTTGCATGTAGTATGTGCACCATGTGTACGCCTAGTGCCTATACAGGGACGGAAGACAATTGCCATGTAGTGCTGGGAACTGAACCTGGGACCTCTGCAAGAGCAGCTAGTGTTCTTAGCCACTGAGCCATCTCTCCAGCCCTGTTATCTGCTGTATCTGAGGAGTAACTATTTATGTATCTTTTGGGGCAGAATAAACTGTCCCAATATGATGCTTAATTTATAAGTATCAAGAACATAAGGTCACTGATTTACAAAATTGATAATGAAAATAAAAATGACAGTAGTCATATAAAAAACAAGGAAATGGCTCCCACAAGCACTCTTTTTACATTTATTGTTCGTTTCTGTTTCCTCCCTGTGAACTGCCTTGGCCCTCTCCAAGGTGGACTGGCTGTCTCCAGTTCTGTGGCTGCTGGATTTATGCTGATTTATGGGATGGCTACTTCAGTCATCCCTCTTACCAGTCTGAGGGTTCACAGGGGGTTAATATCTAGAAACATGTAAGTACGCAAGGCTGTGGAGTCTGCCCTGCTCTTACCCGCAGTCAATCAGTCCTGACCAGTGACTCCACTCCTCCACCCCAGAGGCTAAAGTGATCATGTGTAGTAATGAATGGATGCAAGAGGCTTCATATGATGTCACCGGCATATAGTAAGCACTCAAAAGAAGTTAACTGTGACAAGCACATACATGCCGTGTAGCAATTTCTTTGGAATGACACATCCCTTCCAGGAAGGGAGGGGGTACTCATGAGACTCAAGAGCAAACAAACCTTGCAATTTCCAACTGTATTCGTGAGGATTCACAAGGCCTTCCTAAGCCCACAGAAGCAGCCAACAACTGCCTGCGACAGCACTGCATGCAGGAGATTTTCTCAGCCTGGAGCAGTCCACACGTCGTGTCGGGAGCTCCGGGCTTACAGACTTAAGAGCTGTTACCCTGCCTGGGTTGGACTGAGCTGCCCAAACTCCTGTATGCCGTCTTCACTCACATACCTCTAAGTAACCCTGTGACGGCACTGGCTTGCCAAGCTGGCCTTGGTTTTTGTCTTTGGTCTGCTGTGGGTTCCCTTTTTGCAGGGAGTAGATGTTTGTTTGTGTCTCCTCAGGAAAAGTCACACAGCTTACAAGAAATATTTGCTACTTGTTATGGGTACATCCTGATTTTTGCCCATGTTTATTTTGTAAACAATGAAAAAAACTGTTTGGAGATAGTGCTGTGTTCTAGTCACTTATTGGTGACCACCATCTCGACTTCTAGGGTTCGGTCTGGGACATTGGCAGAGGGTATTAATTGGGGCATTTCCTAACAAGCTACACATTCAGCACCCTGTTAACACTCTACTTAGGAAACAATGCTTTTCTACACGAAACAAAACAAAACACACTAGAAAACCAAAACCGAATAAACAAAGCCAAGATCTACTGAGCCTCTATTAAGCCCAGGCACATCAGAGTACCTCATTTAGTCCTGTGCAAGCCCACTAGGTGGGCGGTACCTTTAGTCCCCTTACAGATGTACAAACACTACATCTTGTGAGGGCAAACAGAGGAGGAAGCACTAGGCCAAACCCAGGCTCTCTCAGGGTCCAGAAGCCTCTGCTAGTCTGCCTCTCCCAAACAGGCCTTAGGGAAGTCGCAGTTTGTGACTACAGAACATTCTTCAAACACGGAAGCTAATAAAATGCGCTATTTTAGGAATGGAATATATACTTACATATAAGCGCGACACTGTTTTCCCACCCACAGTTAGGGCTGCTGTTTTTCCATTATAGCTTTCCTTGGGAGTGTATTTTAACACATGACAGTCTTGTACCTGAAAACAATAAAATTCACAAAACTTAAGCTTGTAGTGTGATTCCCCAGCCAGCATGAGGGCCTCATATAATTAGGATTTCAGAGTTACTTAACTCATTATCCACGCTGACAGCAACATGATCACAGCTACAATCAGGGACTGGAAGAACCGTACGTGAAAGTGATGGGCTTAAGATATTTTCTAAGAATGGATTAAGTGGCAGATCTTTGAGGATCTGTTTGTTATCCCTCTCTGCCAGAGCATTGCTCCAGGTCTCCTAACTGTGCTATGGGAAGACTGGTTTAAACCAGACTCCTCTTCCTCAGAACCATCAGAGGCAAAGTTCTTCATTATTATCTGTCACGTTTCCCTTTACCATGCATGCAGTGTTCTGTCCAGGATACACATTTCAACCATTACAGCTTATGTACACAGATCTTGGCACACACATAGATGTTCCTATGTGTTCTTCTATGTTCTATGTTTTCTTACCTGAAGTAATGTGACTGCATGCCTTTGACCATCTTTGGTCCATAAAGGCATCATGCCCAACTTCAGGGCGACAAGACCAACTCTGGAAGAACCTGGCAATAAATACAATATATTCAAGACTATTTACAAATTTAAATATCTTTAACTATATCAGGCACAATATACTGGTGGTTAATAAATGTTTATAAAATGAGCAGATGTAAACCAATTCTAACACTCAGTTTTAAGATAACAGAATTAATGCAGAGCATATACATCTATGATTACTCTTTCCTTGTTTCAGATGCTGTCCAACATCATCTATCAGAAATCATCTGCTGGGAAGTGGTGGTGGTGCACATCTTTAATCCCAGCATTCAGGAGGCAGAGGCAGGTGGATCTCAGTGAGTTTGAGGGCAGCCTGGTCTACAAAGGGAGTTCCAGGATAGCCAAGACTGTCTCGAAAAACCAAAAATCTATTAAAATTCTAAAAGATTAGATGTCATATGGTCTTACACAATACAGATGCCACAGGTTGTCCTACTGAAATGTACTCTATTGAGAACTTTCGGAGCTAGGAATGTTGCACGAGTTTGATCTCATGAACTGCATAAGCCAGGCGTGAGGGTATATGCCTATGACCCAGCACTCAGGTGGTCGATGCTGAAAAATCAGGAGTTCAAGGCCATTCTTGACTACTGAGAGCTCAAGCCAGGCTAGACTTGAACTTTTGTCACTAAACAATTTAAGTGTCTCAATAACTTCAGAGACCATATGTTCAACGGGAAAGGCCCCATCCTGCTTGGTCTGGTCCCGCATGGGTTTAGAGTCACACCAGAAACAGAGCTGAGTGTGGAACTATGTTTGTCCAAATGGGTACACAAGGATTCCAACTGAAAACAGCAGTGTTGACACAGGACATTTTACACTAAGTTTCTCCAACCTTTTCTTCATGGTATTTCCCTTTCATTTTACATTCTTTGTATATAAGGGAGGAAGGTCATATATCCAGAGGGATTTTCCTCTCACAAGACACCTTCCTGAAGAGGTCTTTCACTAGCAGCAGATGAGGAGTTTGGAAATAAGCTGGCAACCAAAACAGACTGAAACCAACATGCTCAAGAGATGAAAATTTGAGATGTTAAGTTTATAAAGCAGTCACCACTCCCATGCATCCAGCCATACTGTAATTAAGAGGTCATGTTTTGACACCCCCAAAATCACCTGGTTCCCAAGGATGTAAAGGCCACGGTTCATCTTTCAGGGGGTTTAGTTTACTTTTTGATAACTGGGCTTTGTTTTCATCAAAGACCAGTTGCTTAACAAATGAGGCATTTTCTTCAGACAGATGCTCATCCCACCAAGTGCTACTGTTGCTATGGCGAGTTCTCACACAGAACCAGATGTTCGTTCTGAAAAAAAATCAAGAACAAGAAAACCAAATCATTATTTCCGTTTAATGTAGGGGAGACCACAGTGTTAAGATAATAACTAAAGGCCTCAGGAAATGGAGTGGATTGTGTACTTTCCCTAACATTTCTTATGAGAACTCTGGGGCTTCCACTTTCATCAAGGTTAGCCTGAAGGTTTTTCCACCGCCTGTGAGAATGATCTTACCTAAACACATGAGGGGATACTAGCCCAAATAAATGTGTATTTGACAGTCTTAGAGCCAATGGAGCACGAAGCAAGCTGGATTTTCTCTCAGTTTTTCTCCTCCTTGTAATGACACTGCCTATGCTAAGAAACCAAATATACAAAGTTTTAGAAAGAAAACTAAAATCCACGAAATGCAAACCTCTGACCAGCTGACACACCAAGCACCAAGAAGGATCTTAGTGAGCTCTGAGGCAGAACAAAGTGTGTGTAATTCTTGCACGGAGTGGGCCAGAACCCAAATGAACCTTGGTGCAGTCTCCTTTGGCTTGTAGTTAGGAAGGTCCAGCTTGGAATCAAGAGTGATTTTCTACTTACGAGCTGAGTGACTTTGGACAACCTATTTCCCTTTGGTGCCAGCTTTATCTGAAAAACTGTTAGGACAGTGGTTTGCTCACAGGGGGCTGGCTACACGGCACACGCCTAATACACACTTAACACAATCTCGTCTTGTACAGTGCACACTGGTTAGAAGACATTATTGCTGCTGATAATAGTCGCAGCTAATAGCTAATTTCTTAAATATTAAAACGCTACTCCTTCGAGCCTTTAGATTAAAAGAAGTTTTCTTAATCAGTGTCACACCCCTGGACACAGGACCCCGTCCGCTTCTAACAGACCGTCTGCGCGGGCCAAGTCTCTGTTCAAGGACACAGCTGTGATGGCTGCGCACCCCTCCACCCACTCTCTTGCCCATACCCACCTATTCCCTAAGCCCGGGACAGCACCTAGGCCTCTGGTGCTACAGCCAAACACCTGGGCGCCGGCCTGCGCCAGCAGCCTATAACCCGCCATGGAGTGGCCGGGCAGGAATCGGCTCGCGACTCCTGCCGGCGCGCCGCCGCGGAGCTTCCAGCGAGTCCCCAAACCGAGTACCACGCGTTCGAAGCGTCCAAGGGACAGTAGTCACGCCACTGGATCGCCCATGCCCTCCGCGGAGGAAGAGAACAGCCGGGCAACTTCCAGTCCGTTTCTCAATCCGTTCCGGGCGGAGGCCCACTACTCTGAACTATGGTTCCGTCTCCAAATGGACCTACTTAGCCAATGGATGCGGTGACTGACTCCTCTTTAGCGGTGGGAAAGAAAATATTTGGGCTTTAGAAGAAGGAAGCAAGAAAGGATCAAACTTTCTTAGGAAGCTAAGGAAAGAGAGTTCACCTCCAAAAGTCCCCACTGTGGGACGGGACAACTCACCGTGCTAAGCAGCACTTTGGCAATTTTATATTGGTTAATCCTAAGAACAGTCCCGAAGAAGAGTTATTTCTATAGTATAAACGAGGGGACACAGACTTAAATTTTATGTTCATGCCAACAACAGATGGGTAGAGTTAACACTGAATTAAGGCTGGAGTGTGTTAACAATAGAATGGGACCAAAACCAATAGAATGGTGTGCGACTTTCAGGGCTGGGCATCAATAGTTTCAGGCAGTTGTTTGACTCGTGAAAGATCCTGAGCTTGAGGGGAGGTTCGTGGATGTGAGATCAGGTGTGATTGCTGCAGAAAATGGTATTATCACAAAGTTTCAGAGTGATTCTGACACAGCTACCGACAGTTCCTGCGTCTTCTACACCCCAGGTCTGGCCCACCATGCATGGTACATTCATTTTCCCACTTCAAAAGTGCCTTTCCCGGTCAGATAGATGATCAGATGAGTGTTTTTTGGAAAGGCAGAAATATCAGTTTGGCCTTTTCAGCGTCTTCTTCCTCCCTCTCTCCCTCCCTCCCTCCCTTCATTCCTTCCTTTTTTCTTTCTTGTTAACGATCTGGGTAGCCTGGCTTAAAAGGTTCAGGGAAGGACTGCTTGAACTTGTAGGCTCAAAATCCTTACTTGTTCTTACATCCCAATCAGCACTGTTGCGGGCCACATCTCAGTAATATGTTGATCCTTAGAGAAAATAGTGCATCTCTTCATCCTAGCTCCTTGGCTTCACAGATATTTAAGATTTTCATTGAGTCCTGACATATACTATGCATGGGAATAAGAAAAATTCCCTACTATCACAAATATCTAGTATTTTGCATGCCTATAGTGTACAATAGCATGTGCTCAGTATTGTATCTGTTCATTTGTCAATGATAAGCAAGAGTATAATGAACTCATAGGAAGTTAAGTTTAATTAGCTTGATGCAACAAGAAGGAGATGCTTATTATAAGATTTAGGCTTACACCAGGTATTTTAAAGGTACTTTCAAGGAAATGAATTTATTTGAAAATGGATGCTATGAAGAATTAAAGACGGTTCAGCAATTAGGCTCCTAAATCTTTGATCTGGAGACAGGAAAGCCAAATTGGGCATTAAGAATGATTGATGAGGTTTTTTTTAGCAGCCTTTAGAAATACCTAACATTGTTGTTCTGTTGTAAACACAGCAGTATGGGTGGTAAACGGATTCATTTTCGTTCTCTCAGTATATTTTCCCCACTGAATCTTTACAATGACCTCATGTGGATACTATCGTTATCCCAACTAGTAGGCAAGGGGAGACTGCATAACTTAATGTTGTCCAGCTAGTAAGTGGTAAAGCCAAGGTCTGAATTGTGGCAGGGTCACCACAGAGATGTTTTCCGAGATACTTTATTCATTTCTTGGTAGCATCTGTGCTGTCATCCTTGCCTTAGAACTCCTCTAAGGGTAGAGAGGAAAATGAGTAAGTGTATCACACGCAATGGTCCAGGATGAGGGAGAATACGTATTAAACTTTGTTTCCAGTGCCAAGTTCTACCTGATTCCGAATGGAATCGCTGTGTGGATGAAGCTGCCGACAGGCACCGCTGCTGAAGTGAGTCGAAGGAAAATCATAATGTACTGTCCCAATTGACACCTGGGACTAGGAGTTGTCATTATTCTTTGTTTAATCACTGCTGAGTGCTTCTGAATGACAGTCCCAGGTCCCAAGAGACTCAGCATAGATTTCCTAAGGGAATGCAGGCATTGGTTTCCAGCTTCCCCTAACTTGTGCTGCCTTGTGCTGCTCTTCCTCAGACACTGCCTAGATGCCAGGACCCTAGGCCACTTTCCTTCATTTTCTTCACTGGAGCAGAGAAAACCTGCCCAGTCTCTATTTATTATGACACTTCTGAGGTTCTTACCCCACTAATTCAGACAAGAGCTGATGAAAAAGAAGCTTTGTGGTTATTAAAGTAAGAGTTAATGTATTTCCAATTCTGAATTTCTACATCCATATCCAGACGTGAGGACCACCACTGGAGTAGTTTCAAAGCACAGCTTCACTAGATGTGCTGACTGTTCCTGTGTGTTCTGACCATTTGGTTCTGCCATGAAATCTTAACAGTATTTGTGATGTGTTCTGTGTGGTTGACTTATTGCAGGATAATAACAATTTCATTATCAGGCAATTATATTTTAGTGGCTGTTTATGCATTATTTAATAATATACCCTATACTTGACATTTAAAACCTTTAATAAATTAATTTAGCTCTTTAATTGAATTATGCTAGACTACGTCCTTTTTTCCTATGTTGTCAAGAATTAGAAGATTTACAAATTGTTAGAGATGTTATGAAGATGGGTCATATCTCTGGTAGTGGCGTAGACAAAATGCACTTTAAGAAATTTTGGACTTGGGGATTCCATTGATGTTAGAATCAAAAGCCTAAGAAGCCATAGTGTAAAATCCCCAGATGCTCATTCACCAAGAAAATTCTTTTCAATATTCACCAACGAGATCAAATCACATTTGCAACTTCTCTAGAATGCCCTAAGTATACAATTTTTATTTTCACTAGACCAGACCCCAGACTTTACAGTTTCAAAAAACTATCAAATGGAAATATATTTGATTTGAAGAAAGAAAAAGAAAGAGGTGAAGAAGGGTGTGAGTAAGAGGAAATGGAATGGAAGCGGAACAGGAGGAGGAAGGCACAAAAGGTGAGGGTGGAGGAGAAAAAAAGGAAGGATGAGAAGAACAGCAAGAGGAAGCTGCCACCGTGTGGCTCTAAAAACATGTTATACATAATTTTAAAGTTTCCCAGAATCTTGTCCCCCTTCTGTTGTTTTTAGTGTGGTTGTGATATAATGTAACTATGCCAATGTGCATTTCTTTAAAAATTTTTATTGTTAGAAAAATGTTAGCATCAGAAAACAGAAAACCACATACCAAGGGCCACATGCCTTCTGTCGAGGCCATCTGGCTTTGTCTCCATCCTGATGCCAGGCCAGTGATCACCGTTTCTATTTGTAAACGCATGGTAACCAAAGAATAGGTAACTTTCCCACTCACCTAAAAAAAATGATTGCAGCTTTGCCACTTAGCCTCTGCTCTGAAACATTGGGAAAACAATCATCAGCATAAGAGGAGCTGATAGCAGGGAAGATGGGGAAGCAAACAGCCAAAATGTGTGTGTCCAAGTAGAGACATACAAACTACTTGAAAAGGATTCTCATAGAAGAGATAACGTGAGTGAATTGTTCCTTGCAGGGAAGAGGAGGTTGCCCAGGAGTAGAGAAAGTATATTATAACTAAAAGGAACACAATTCCTGCAAAACAATAAACCAACCCAAGCCTTTGGTCACAAAACAACCACTGTTGTATTATCCCAATGGATTCTCTTTGCCAGGATTGTAGAAAGGACCCAGTAAGGATACCTTGTTTCTTCTGTAGTTTCTCGGGCGTTGGTCGGAACAAAGAGCCGGGCTAATGTCAACTGGGGGCGGAAACCACCTTTCAGGCTTAGTTACTCCTTACATGGTGATAGATGGGTAGATGCTGCTTTTGTGGCTGAAACCCATGTCTGCTCTGCTTGTGCTTCCTCACAGTATGGTGGGTGGCTTCTAAGAGCAGACCTTGCAAGTGAACACACACAAATTGTGTAATCCAACTTGACCTGGACGCATGACACACGTGGTGTGACTTCACTGCCAACACACGCTGTTTCATATTCAAGGGGAATGGTCACTCTGAGGGTGCATGGCAAAAGTACGCTATAACAAGAGCGTGTGGGCTGGAAGACACGAGCCTCTTCAAACACACAGACACCGTATGTACCGGCAATGAGTAGGAGTGGTTTTTAGCTTGTAGGGACCGATTGGTGGCTGACTGCCATGACAGAGTGGTCCAGTGAAAACTTTCAGACTAGGCCCAGATGGCTTACAAGAGAGACAATATGATCTGTTCCATATTTTCCTTGGCTCCAGAGAAGTTTCTAGATATAGATCTAGTACCTCTTCCATTTAGAGAGACACAGGCAAGAGCAAAAGAGCTTGCTGGTCCAAAGGGTAGGAGGACATGACAGTGGGCCAGCATGAGCATCTAGGACTAGGACCAAAGGGGATCTATCAGGACAGGGCGGGCTGCTGACCTCAGGGCCGTTTCCTGCGGTCTCTGCACGCTCCTGTGGCAGCTGAGATATGTCCAGGGGGAGACAGTGAACTACAAAGGATGAGAAGAGGGCTGCCAGGCTGCTCAGGAGTCATGTGGTGACCGTGGTTTCTCCATCTGTGGCATTTAGACTCCAATCAGGCCTAGGAACATCGTCATGGCAACTTGCCCATCTGCACCGCTGAGCTGAGACAGGATTCCCTTAGTAACGGTGGAGCTGGGAGATGATGCTTAAAATAATCTTTTATGCCCAGACAGAAATGCCTTTGCAGTTTTATTAGCCATGTAGCATCACGGGGCCTGACTTTCACACTCACTTTATAACAAAATGGCTTTTTAACATGAGAATTTCATTGTCTTTACTGCACAAAGCTTACATCCCACTGAAGGCAATGAATATCACACCTAAGTTCCTAGAGTTGCTGGTCACTATTTCATAAATTGCCTCCAAATAGAACAGGCAGTCTCCATCTGAAATTACTGGGCTTCATCTAATCTCTTTTCTATATCCTACTCAAGTCCTAGCAGTCTCTCTGTAGTGAAAATAGCTATGCTAAATAAGAGTTTAACACATAGGTCATTTAGCTTGACAGTTCCTTCCATCTGATGGCCCTCCTTGCTCATGGCTCCCCTCCAATTTTCCCTCAGCTGTGGCTCTGTCTCCTGCATGAGTGCTCTTGTGACTGATAACCCTGGCTATTGAGTCCTCTCCTCTCCTAACATTTACCATGCCCTTCCATGACTGCACCCTCATTTAATAGTGAGAAGACTCGAGTTCTTAAACCATTGCCTCTCAGTAAAACTTGGCTCTCGGGGTCGGGGTGGTATCTCAGAGGTTATAAGCTTACTTAGCCTGGGTGGGGGTGGTAGCTCAGAGGTTACATGCTTGCTTAGCCTGCAACCAGCCCTGGGTTCAGTCTCCAGCAAAACAAAGCAATTGTAGTTCACAAGGCAAGCTGTAAACCCTCCAAGCCTCTTTCTCCCCTACCATCATTATCCCCCCATGATACTCATGTATCTCTGACAGTTGGTGACCTTACATGGAAACATTATTATCATCATCAGATGCCCAGATTTTCATGAGAGTTCACTCAGTGTTAAAAGTCCTGTGGGTCTGGACCACCATACAGGTATCCACCATTGAAGATGATGTGTCCATTAAAGCAATGTTGTAAATTTAAATAGAATTACAACATATCCTCCTTCTCTTTTCTCCCTCTAGCCTCCCTCAGTTTCCCTCCTTTGAACTCCTCCTATCTCTCTCTAACTCTCAAGTTGATAGCCTCTTTTTCTTTGACTGTGTGTGTGTTCAAATATACATAAATACAATTTGCTGAGCCCATTTTTGTTTGTTTTTGTTAGGTGTCAGGGCTAGCCAATCTGCATTAAACAACCAATAAGGGGGCTTATCCATAAAAGAGACTTGCCTGTGGTAACTTCATCTAGGGATAGAGCCCTGGGAAACTCCCCCCCTTCCTGGTTACTATGCCCACTGACATTGCTATTGTAGTTTTGTTTATGACTCCATTTCTAGAAGAAGCTTTCCCAGCAGACTTCCCGGTATTTTGGTTTTTTACAATCTTTTTGCCTCCTTTTCCACAAGAACCCTCCTTTCAAATGGTTCCTCAAGGTAATCCAAGTTACTCTCCAGGCAATATAGATTATTGATGCAGCCCTTAGTTGCCTCTCAGGGTTGAGCCTGGGTCCACATTGCTGAAGACACTACACACTTATGACACAGGACTCTGATGATTTAAGTTATATCTGTCTTGAAAACCTCCCTCCTGAAGTTTAACTTTCATGGTTCCAGAAAATACTATACAAGCCTTCAAGGCAGGAAGCAGTTAAATAGTGCTAGTCAGCTGCAACACCGATGAGCCGGTGGGAACTACCAGCAAGGTAGTATATGCATAATGGTGCAAGAAGTATCACTCACACGTAGGTGGCAGTCAACAGTGGACTTAAGTCACACTCAACAGGAAAGAGGTTGCTCCTGGAAAACATAAACTCCTCTTTAAAATTTATTTGTCTGAGTCTTTTGCCTGCATGTATGTGTATCACCCACATGTCTGTGCCCAAGGAGACCAGAAGAAGGCACTGGATCCCCACGAACTGGAGTTATGGATGCTTGTAAGCCATCATGCGGATGCTGGGAATTGAACCTGAGTCCTCCACAAGAACAAGTTCTCTTAACTGCAGAGTCATCTCAGGGAAACACGAGGTAGGGTCCAATGTTGACTGATTGATTGATTGATTGA
>LOJH01004010.1:26055-39271 GCA_001685095.1 Ellobius talpinus
AGAGAGAGAGAGAGAGAGAGAGAGAGAGAGAGAGAGAGAGAGAGAGAATCAATCCATCCTCTTAATGGTCTCCAGTGCTAATCCTTGTAACAATGCTGATAGACCATTCTGTTACAAATGATGATTTATAATGTCCTTCTATATGTCTCCATTTTCCAGAAGAGGAGCCTGTGGGTCAGAGTGGATAGTGGATAGCTAGCTTGGGGAAGGGTTTGCCTGACCTCAAAGCTCTCACTGGTAACCATAATGATTCTGCTCTTTTGGAAGGTCAGGCCAGCTTGCTGTTCAGTTTTCTAGAATTAATCAATACACTTGTGAAAATGAACTAGAGTCTGGAGAAGTAACTCAGCTTAGCTCATGTTGATTTGAAGATTAAACAGAGACCCGCAGAGCTGCAGCTCTGCTCAATGATATTTTTAGTCACTTTCAATTCATTTGCTTCATATTAAATTGTAAATTAATTATAAACTAATCTGAGAGATTATGAAATTATTTTCTCAACCTAATTCAGTCCCTGTGGGCATACATGTTTTTAATATTCCACACTCCAGTTCACCTGTATTTGACATTTGGCATTCTGATTGCTTTCCATGATGGGAGGATTGAGATCCCAGGGGATCCTGGTGTTGCCAGGGATTTACCTTTGTGTTGTTAATATATGCAGGAAGTCCTTTCCAGCATTTTTACATTATTTGGGGGAGGGGGATTCATTCAATGCATAAGAGGGGAGAAAATATCTTCCTTTTGAAATGTACCACGTCTTTGAATCACCAGGGAAATAAATTTCTTTTTTAGAAACCTTATCCTGACCATGTAGATGGGAGTGATGATGAGGGGGCCAGTGTCTGGCCATCCTAAAGGGAGCCCTTCCGGTTCAGTTCTGCTTGTCAACTCCACAGAAGCCAAAGCCAATGGCTATATGTGCAGATGTACATACACAGAGGACACTGCATGGCAGACAAAACCTGCGTATGTATTTTTTTAATCCTTCTCCCTCACGTCACAAATTCCAGGCAAGATTTCAGGGAAGATTCTAGAACTTGAAGTCATATTTCCTTTTCAGAAAAAGGTGTTTTGTTTTTGTCTTTTTTTTTCCTTCAGGGAGGTTGCAGTTTCAGCACCCAATTCTGGTCTCAGATATCAACTAGCTGAGTCAGACTGTAGGCTCATGATTGTCTATGAATTTACACTGGAATTTTAAAGTCACAAACCACTCTAAGGAGGCTGGAGAGATGGCTTAGTGGGCAAGCATGCTTGCTGCCTTTCCAGAGGACCTGAGTTCAGTTCTCAGCATCCACACTAGGCAGGTAGGTCGCAACTCCAGGTGGCCTCCGAGGGCACCACCCCCACCCACAGGGTATATATTTATACAGACATATACACACAAGTAAAACTAAAATAAGCCTGGAGCACCACACATTTATCTATGCAGGATACACTCAGAAAATTTCAGTCAACCTGGGCGAGGTACGTTACCCATTCTAAAGACCCCAGCCCCGCATCCCCACCAAAGTAAGGGTGTGGAACACAATTACGCATTTCAACAATTTTGTGTGATGATCTCCTTAGGTACAGAAGGCTTAAGATTATTCGAGTAAAAAAATCTCCTGGTCAACAGATTAGAATCCCAGGCCTAAGTGGAAACCTAAATTCCATCTGGGCTAGGTCATTCACTTGGCCAAGGGAGGGCTCACCATGCTAAATAGGCAGACAAAATAACTAGTCCCTTAATTAAACTACTGTGTCTGTGTGTCTGACCTCTACTCCAGCATAAAATGGTGTGGTGTTCCCGCTTCTCTCCCCTTCACTCTTTTCCTCCAGGGGGCTGTGGAGTTTTACAGTTGGTCTGCACTGGGGTATTGCTTTGAATTCTAATAAAATTGTCCTTGAGTTCCAGAATGTGCCCATGCTTACGTTCTTTAATTAATGAGGCTAAGAATTCCAAAAGGGGATCTCGATTTCTCCTGTATCAGAACCTTTAAACCTGAAAGGATACAAACAGCGAAGTGGGTACCTTCGGCAGGCACTGCCAGGCTATGCCCCTAAGAGAACACAGCACACACAATAGAGTTAGTACAAGAGGTTGATTGGGGTGGGGGAAGGGGAAGGAGGAGAGTGGAAGAGTAAAAGACCCAATTTCTGAGGATCTAACACCCTCTTCTGAATTATGTGGTCCCAAGGCACGCACAAGATTTATATGCAAGCATATATATGCAAGCAAAGCACTCATGTGCATAAAAATATTTTAAAAAATAACATTTACATACATTTTGACACTGTCAAAAATAGGAAACTAGAATTTGGGGTATAGATGTATGCTATCAGATAATACAAGATTTTTGTAAAAATGTTATCAGATAACACAAGATTTTTGTAAAGTTTCAAGAAGACTTTATTTTCCTCCCAGGATGTATTAGCAGTGCATATGATGACCTGTAATTCTTCCCAATAGGCACAGTGTCCAGCTTTAGGTTTACATGTTGATGAAGCATAATTTCCTTTATTCACCTCAGGTTTTCAGGGAAGCCCTGCTGAGCGCTCTGTTACAGGCAGCAAGACAAGCGCAACTTGATCTTATCATTGACCAACCTGAGGAAGGTTGCTCAGGTACCTCACTCAGGTGTGGCCAGGATCTCGACTTGCTCTGTAGGCAAGAATTTCAGGAGGGGTCACTAACTGGGGGTTTGTTAAGGAAATGACAGTCCCACATACCCACGAGGTAGGTGGGGAACACATCCAAGTGTAGATGGCACAAGTGCTCACAGATTAACACGGGAGAAACCAGGAATGCCAATCACACCAGGCTGTCTCCTCAGTGTAGGAACTGCACACCTGTTTTCCACCCAGAAGGCTGGGAGTGGGTGTCGTTAATGTTCCGGAGACTTTTGCTGTAGGGCCAGGCATCACCCAAATCCCTCAGAATGATTTATCCCAGACTCTCCCTCCCTAGACCTTTATCTTTAGCTTTGTTTCTCAATCAATAGAACCCATCCTTAGGGGACATCACCTGTACTTTATAGCCAGTCGACCTCTATACGCTCTTGGTCAGAGACCACACCAGATCCTAGGCCCTCACACTATAGAACCCATTTTCACGGCCACATGCACTTTGCAAAAGAATTCCAATGTAGTCACCCCTTAAGCTTTATTGTGAAAATGGGTTTGATAACTGTTACTAGGAAACTTTTTTTTTACAAAATTATACTGTATTTAAATATATCTAAATTAAATTATCTGGTGTCACGTCCAGAAGTTTGAACCAGTCTGACTAAGTCAGTCTGTACTGAATTTCCTTCTTACCTCGTGTGGATCATTCCCCCTGCTGGCTGTGAGACTTACACCCAAGGGGTAGGTGGGGACACACATCCAAGAGCTGCCATAGTCACTTGGAAAGAACATCCTTCAGTTTGTGGCGCTGTCTGCAGGCTGTGTGGTGTGCTCCAGGTTCCCAGCTTTTGTGAGCTGTCAAGTCATGCTGGGGTAGGCCTTGGTAATGCAACTGTCTGTGAGTCATTTCTGCTCCTGTAAGGAACCCCTCTCCTATGCTCCTGTAAGGAACACTAATAAAACTCAATGGCCCACCAAGTTGGACCTTGGTGAAATGGAGCTTTGGTCTCCCATGAGCGCCATATCTGGGGTGAGCTGATGAGCGTAGCATCTCCCCAGGAAAACCTTTGTCACACAGCAATTTCATTAAATTTTGATCTTTCCAAGTCCATGTCCTTTTAATGTGCTTGGCGACAAATCACAAAACATCCATGAAGGGCTTCCACTTCATTTCCATTTAACATAAGCCCCCCTCCCACCACCACACACACAGGAAGAGTAAGCCTGTCTTTGTGTTTGCAGTGGGATAGTAGCTTTCCCCCACGGAGCATCGTTCTTCCAAAAACATTAAAAAATGATTGACAGACACAGCTATTCAGACACGAATGTTTGGAGATATTTTTCTTGAAGTTAAGTGAAGAGAGCCTGCAACTCCAAGAAGAACATCTGACAGGGTTTATTGCCAATGATAACATTTGAGCTTTCTAGCAAAGATTAGGATTTAAAACAATTGAATCTGCTGCCATACTTTGACAGACTCCCAATACTTTTTGATGAGATCAGGCGATATTACACAGCAATAGATCACATGATGCTTTGTTGTTGTTCAATCAACTGTGTAAGCATTGCGACTAATACCCCTGAGTGAACAAATACGTTCTAAATGACCAACGCATGGCGTTGCAAAATCCACTATAAGCAAAGACGCTATTGGCAAGTGCCAGACAGGTTTTATTGCTGATTCCATGTTCTGCATTTACAAACATTACCATGGCTTGACTTTGAATGAGATGGACAAATAAAATGAATGATTAAAACCAAAGTTAAAAATAGGGACATCAATTAGGAAATTGCCTCCATCAGTTTGGCCTGTAGGCAAGTCTTTGAGGGCATTTTCTTGGTTAATGATCGATAAAGACAGGCCTGGGGGCAGTGCCACCCCTGGTCTGATGGTCCTGCATCATAAAGGAAACCAGGCTGGGCAAGCCAGAAAGCAACGCTTCTCTATGGTCCCTGCTTCAGTTCCTACCAGAAGTCTCTATGCGGACTTCTCTCAGTGAGAGTGTGACTTGACAGTTCTATCTGGAATAAAGCCTTTATACTTCAAGTAGCTTTGGTCACGGTGTTCAACCACAGCAATAGAAACATGAAGTCACAGGTGGTTTGCGATTTTCAGGGTCATACTCCAGCCAGAGCATTGCTCCCTTTGCGGACTAACCTACACCCCCACCTTTCTGCCATCCCCAGTTTCGGGAAGCACTTTTTACTCTTTACTTCTAAGATTCTACGGTCAGTGAAGTCATGTAACATTTGTCTTTCTCTGCCTGGCATGTGTCAATTGACATAACATCCTCCAAATTCACCTATCTCGTCTCAAAGGACAGAATTTAATATTTTTGACTGAACACTACTCCAGTATAGAATAAACATTTGAAGTGATGGATATGCTCATTGCCACGACTTAGTCATCCTACAATGTATTAAAACATCACACTGCACCAGATGAATATGTTCCACTAGTATGTGCTCATAAAAATAAAAGAAGAATTGATAAGGCAAGAAAAAGACACTGAAGATTTGCAAAATTAGAAGACTATCGGTATTGTTCTATTTTTTGAAAATAGTTTTAAATAAAAATATAACTTTTACTTGTTTTATTCATTTTTATGTGTGTGTGTGTATGTGTATGTGCATGCATGTGGGCATGTGTTTGGGGGACGCTCACACATCACACACGTGTGTGAGCATACCTGTGGAAATCTTTGGTTGGTGTTAGGAATCACTTTTTTGAGACAGAGTTTCTCTGTGTGGTCTTGGCTATCTTGGAACTCACTCTATAGACCTCACTGGCCTCAGCTTCACAAAGATCTGCCTGATTTTGCCTCCTGAGTGTTGGGACTACAGGCATGCACCACCACTGCCTGGCTAGGAATCCCTCCTGATAGCTCTTCCACCTTATTCTTTCAGGTAGAGTTTCTCAATCAAACCCAGTATGACTGGTCTCATTAGCCACGTTGCTATGGGAATCCCCCATTTCCACTTTCAGAGGGTTGATTTAAAGGTGAGCTTCCATAGTCACCTGCCCCTGTTGTTGGTTCTGGGGATTGGAACTCTGGTCCTCAAACTTACATGACACTTGCTAGCTCTTTAACCACTGAGCATCTCTCCAACCCTTTAAGCGTTTATAGATGATAACATATAATGAGTTGACTATTGATACCTATTACATGTTTAGCATCAGCTTCCATCTTTTTTTGAGACAGGGTCTCATTTAGTTCAGATTGGCCTTGAATGTGTAGATAGCCTATAACTCCTGATCTTCATGGGTCTGTGTCTTGACTGCTGGGATTACAATTGGGTACCACCATGTTTGGCTTCTAGTTTCAAACTTCTAATACAACAAATATCACAGAAACAAACTCCAAAAAGAGCATGACCTCAAGAATTGTGAGACGGGATGAGGAGGGGGCCAGATGACTCTGTGGTGCCAAATTCCTTTTCCAGAGCTAACTTAAATGTGGTTGTTTTCTTTTGACTGGTACAGTTAGGCTCCTGTACTGAAAAACTGGTAAACTGGCACGTGTTTTAATATGTAGTATTAAAGGGTTTCATGTGGAACAGCAGGGTTTTCAATTATCCTGAAGACAGTCTGCACCACTGAGTCCATATGTCTGCTCGGTCCTCAGATCCATGTACCGGATACTCTCTTCTGGACACACGCTTTCCCCTTTCCCTCCATCCTTACCCTCTGCTCTCAAGGTTCTGCATTACAGGGCTGGCTCAGCTCCTGGAAGCATCCACGTACGTGCCTGATCTATACGATATCCTTAGAGGGTAGATGGTGGGAAGAGCTGGCAATATCCCGAGGATCTACTGAACCCCACCTCACAGTGTGTGGAGCCTATGAGAGGAAGATGGTGTCCTCAGAGAAGAGAGATATTTCCAAATTTGGGGCAATGGTCTGTTTTCTTTCTTTTTTATTAAATCTCTATGTGTGTCTCCCATATTTATATCTGTGAATGCAGGTGTGTGCACACAATGTTGGAAGACAACTTTGGGTGTCCATCTTCTTCGTCCACTCCGAGACAAAAGCTCCCATTGCTTGTTATTGTACAGCAAGATAGCCAAGCCTGTGAGCTCCCAGGATTCTCCGGTCTCTGCCTCCCACCTCACAGTAGAAGGGAGGTGATTACAGACATAGATGCCATGTCTGACTTTCAGTAGGTTCTGTGGGTTTGAGCTCAGGCCCTTGCTCACATGGCCAACACTTTACCCACTTTCTTACAGATTTCCTAATGATCTACTGTTAATGTAGCAGATATATTACAGATGAATGAGTAAGTACAGTACCAAGAGGGTAGAGATGGGGGTTTGGGTTCAGGGTTCACAGTATCCATTATTGCAGTTCTGACTTTGTTATGGACAGCCAATGACATTTCCAGCTGGTGACAGCGTCCCTCCATTTTATGGCAATTTTTCCAAAACCTTGTTTCCCTGACTTCTTATTCATTCTTCCTTTGACCTATTTCGTTTCATTAAAAATTTTCATCAATGTGTCGTGTCTGTCAGTCAGGGCAAAGTGTGTTAGGACGTGCTATCCTGAAAACCACATGGGCACCACACTGCCACGGCTTTGCCGGCAGTGCATTTCCTTGCTAGATGACTTCCTCTGACTCTGTCTGTGTAGTTCACACTGTCAATGGAAATCCTGCACTTCTACATTTGCCTTAAAGCCAAAGCTTCCATTCTGGGTGTCAGAAACATGCGCTTACCAGCAGCCTATTCATTTCAGTTAAAAAGGGGGTGGGACTCCACTTGGAGTAAAAAAAAGCCTTGTTTTAATTAATATTGGCTTTCTTATCTGACAAGGGCAGAATCCTGGTGCTAACTTTACCTATGCCAAACACATTATTAAGTACATTCAAGTATTGAATGTGTGCCCTTTCTGTTCTGACTGTATATATGTTGTCAATGCCAAGCTTCTTTGGGGTCATGTAAGGACTCTTCAGATGTGTGCACCCTCTTATCCCCCATCCACAAGTACATAAATGTTTGTGTGTAAAATATGGGCATATTTTACCTACATCATATACACAAAGATGTATATTCTCTTGTTTCTTTTTGCCTGCTGAAACGGTTCATAAAAAAGGATGCTGCCTCCAACAAGCGAGGTTTAAGAAGAGAGTTGGGACATCAATGGTGAGGCTTTTATATCTGATTTTGGAGCACTTTCATGAAAGAGAACAGTAATTGGCTCCTACAATGGAGGGCTCAGCTCCCCAGGCTCCTCTGTACACTCATTCCACCAGCAGAAGAGATTTAGTCAAATTGTCACTAGGGCCGGAAGTTTTTTCTGTCTCACCTTGTTTCTGTAGAGTATCTACTTGCGAGTTCTCTATTTTGAAGGTGTATCCTCAAAAACCTGTCCTGGGAAATGGGTGGCAGGAAGAAGGAAAATACAATTTCCACGCTTCGTAGAGAGCCTGGTACTGCCTAGCTGGGGATGCTGGATGGATGGAATGAGATAGTACAAGGACTTAGAACGGTGTCTGTTACAATCTCTTCTTGTGGTAGAACGGGAGTTTGTGCCCTTCCGCAATTCTCACATGAAGGATCTGATGTCCACTGTGATGCTATTGACAGGTAGAGACTTTGGGAGGTGTCTGGGTAATAAGGATGGGGTTCTTGTTGTGGGATTAGTGTTCTTGTAAGAATGACCAGAGAATTCATTTTTCTGTATCATGGAAGGTAAAGCAAGAAGATGTCTAACTGTGAGTTAGAAAGAGAGGGTCCAGATGGCTGGCACCTTGATCGGACTTCCTCGACGCCAAACCATGAGAAAAAGTTTTCTGTTTCTTTAAGCTACTGTGTTTATGGTATCCTGTTATAACAACCTGAGATAAGATCTCCTTAAATGATTGTTAGGTGATGTTGTATTATTCTTTGGAGCTGAACTTGAGTCTAGTTATGAAAAGGGAAGGAAACTACCTAAAAGTTTTTCCAGGCAAATTGGAATCTGTCTTTACCAACTTGGAATCCCAGGGAGTCTGAATCGAGTGAAGACATCCCACAGGTATTGGAGCATGGCATGGTACCTCATGTCATGGTGCTCAGGGGTGTGATGCTCACATTCAACCTACCTATGAAATCTATTACAGGTCAGAGATGGATCAGAGGCCGCATTGACAAAGCTATTTGTTTATTCACTTGTTGTATTGCTCACCTCTGCATGGACTATACATGTCATCTACTGAGTGCTTCCTACACACTAGGCACATAGACACAGATGTTCATACACTGGTTTGGGTTAGAAATGGTCATTAGGTATTTCCATAATACAGAATGTAACTATTTCAGTTTTGAATCTGCGATGGAAGCACCAGTCTTCCCCTGACGCCCCCTCAAGCATGGGAAATATACACCTCACTGGCAGGAGCTTGCTTTGAAAAGAGGAACAAGACCACAACTCTTAGAAAAAGAATTCTGTAAGTACCCAATTTATTCAGAAAACAATACAATTTAAACATTTATGACTTTTTTCAGTCTTACATTTTTTTTAACCATCATTCCCAAAATGTTATGCATTTGGTTGACATGTATTTGCAAGATTAGGATCTATAATTATAGCTCTGGAAATTGTACATTTGATTTGCTTAATTAATTGTTACTGCCCTCCCCCTAAACCTACCCCAACAAAACATTTCATTTGTTATGGATACACGTCACCATTCTTTCTGACCAAAACTAAGTTTCACTTTGTGCTTTTTGAAGCTTATAAAACATTTGTCTATTTCTCCGAGAGAAGATCAGAAAAGAAAAAACAAGTCATTGTTTTGGTTCAAGACTACCGTAGATTCGGACAAAACACCCTGACCCTACACAGTCATTTCTGCGTATGGAGATTGTGCTCAGAAGTGATTAAAGAGGCCAAAAGGTGCCCCCACCGTGAGCTCAAAGACCAAGTGAGTAGAACAGAAATCCGGGGAGCCACGTTGCTATTTGGCATGGACAAGATTCCATTCAAGATCCAAGGAAGAATCTCGGGAAATAATTTCTAGGCACTGGAACCATCCATGCAGCAGGCTGTGGCGCCTCTTTTAGCCAAGCAGGAGACAGCCAGAAGGAGTGCTCCTCAGTCTGGGTGGAGGACGAGGTGTGACTGGAAAGCAGTGAGACTGACGTGAGGGGTGCAGCTTCTGGAATCAGCCCCACTGCTTTCTACTCTCACCTCTGGAATGGGCCGGCCCTCTATGCTACCGGCAGGGAAGAGGTGCCATTGGCAAGCAGGCTAGGAGCTGCCCTGGTTGAGATGATCTCTATTGTGAAAGCCTTGAGTTCAGAACCTCACCAGTCCTTGTGAGGAATGCATGAACATCATCGAGGATCTTGTGAGACATGCAGAGCCTCAGGCCTGGCGTTAAAAAGCTCCATTAGAACAAGATTCTCAGGGAATTTGTGTCTATGGTAGTGTGTAAACATGGGTACTGGGCTAAATGGCCCAGCTCCACTTCAAAAAGGCTACCTCTAGGTAGGTAAATTTATTTAGTAGAGAGGCCATTCTCAGCAGGGAGGGGCTATAGATAACAACTGCAAAACCAGTGTAAGATTATTTTTTTATTATTATTTTAAACATGCAAAATACAGTCCATGCATCTGCCATTTTGAAAAGTCTCTCATCATATAGGAGATTAAGCCAAATACGTTTTGGCTATCAACATTCAAGAAATGTTTCAAAATGCTTTACAGTGTAAAGATAATAAGAAATTTAGCAAAATTTCAACAAACCGGTATAAAAATGGATACGTATACCATTTTGTTTCAAGGCAACATGCTGTAAAGTGGATGTTATGACTGTATTTCATTGTAAAAAGTCTTTTACAACACAGATCAGACCTTGGGGCTACACATGCAAAAAAAAAGTCAATTAGTCAAAAATCACTGAGACGTGCTATCTTTAAATGTATATTATCATTATTTTCTTTTAAAGTACAGGAATAAAAGTAGTAAATATTAGCGAACAGTGCTTCAGAACTCTGTAAAAGTGTGGAGTTCATGGTGCCAGTGTCCGGGAAGACTCATACACTTCCGATGAACACTTTGGTTTAATCCCTTTACCGTTGTAATAGTCCACGACTTGATTTGGGACTTCGGCCAACACACTCTTTGCAAGGGCAGCTGGCGATGCCTGCAGAGAAGAAGAAATGACCATGACTTGAAGCAGATGCAGGCTTTGCCTCACAGATCTGAGCCCTGCTCTCCACAGCGGGTCTCATTCACTCAGTCACACAGCCACCTGTCCACTCAGTGTCCTCGTTCTGTGTCCACAGATGCCAATTCACACCTGAAGATGAATTTTCCTGCAGGTTTTTTTTTTGCCTCCTTTACATTTCCATTCAGTTTTAAACACATTCCAGTCACTATGCCAGGAGCAGAAAGTTTAGAAGGCAATGACTTGATTTCCCAGTTTTCCATCTATCTAGGAGTGGCCACACGACCGAATTTTGCCCTGTGAGACATAAGTAGGAATTTCCTAGATGAATTTTTAGGACTCCTTTCTTCCTGCTTGCAGGGGACAGACCTAGTTGGCTCCATTTCCCCTTTCTTTTTCCCTTGAATGAGACTGTGATTCCTGGTAAGAACCCTTTTATCATCAGGAGGAACCATCGAAGGATCCCATAAGGGCTGATTTTCACACTACAGAATCAGTCAAGAATGGAGTTGTCTGAGCCACAATCCCCAACATTTAGTTACCTAAGAATAAGTTTGCACACTCCTTATCAAAGACATTCCTTCTCGCAGCCTTCAGTTGCAGAAAGTCATAACTGGTCAAAACGCAAAGAGTAATTGGTGCCCGGCCTCAGTTGGTGCAATTACAACACAATCCCTACACCCAACTCTAAGGGACTGTCTTGGAAGAGGGCTTGGAAAGATTTTAAGAATGAGTGGGCCAGATGGTCTGCTGAGACAATGTCTTTTATATATGACAGGGGAGCTGTACTATTTAAATCTCAGCAATATGGTCACCTAAACAAGAGCTGCAGGCTAACGCCAGTTGACAGGCCAATGCGGATAGGCGGGATCTCACAAGGCCCTGTCCCTAGAAGAACTACATACAATCAATGAATGTTGAGAAGATAACCAGTCTTCTCCAGGGATGAGTTTCCCAATAGGTTATCCAATCCCAGTCCTATGTGGTCTTCCCTGAATACGTGGACATGGCTGCTCGAGATTGAATTCAGGTCCTAACATCTGCATGGCAAGCACTTTATAGACCAGTTCTTCAGCCCCAATTTTAATGAATCTGAATGCAAATATCTACACGTGGTTAGTGGCCTTGGTGCATGAAAAAGCACTGGTCCTAAGAACCCCCCCGCCATTACATATATGTGTTGGTGCATGCACACAGTTATAGGAACAAGAGTGGATGGGAAAAAGTCAAAACCAAAACCTGTTGGTAATAATGGTAATATGGACAGTATACACTAACCACTTCCATGGAACAGGCATTGTGTATAAACTCCACTTTCTACCACCCAGTACTTCCATAGCATTTGCCTTTTACTGAAAGTCTGTGTCACTGAAAGGTTAAACAATTTGCCCAGAGCCACTTAGCTCGAAGCCTGTGCCTGTGCACTTTAGCACCGTGTGCTACTATGCGGAGCAGCAAAAGGGAGGCAACGCATGGGTTACTGGTGTGTCTGAAACATCAGCTCCTCACCTCCCTTTATTTATGGCTTTTTGAATTCTGAGTAGATTAGTTCGGATAATGAAATGCTTTTCGAAATCTAATTTGAAATCCAGGAAGATAAGGTAGGTGAAAATGTTCCCAGGGCTCTGCTGGTGTCAGCCTAGAGAGGCTGGAAAAGCACAGCACAGATCACATGAGTGACACACCATGTCCTTGCCCTGCTCGGGGCAGTTCTTCCATGGTACAGGTCCCTTGTTTCCAGGTCCCCTTCAGTCTCTCTCAACAACCCTTCATTTTTTTTTATTTTGAAAATGCCTAGCTTAAGCTGGAAGGCTTTCCCTGTCAATCTGTCTCTGCTATGAAGTCATTTCAGGGGTGTAAGACCTGTGAGCTGTGGGCCACAAGTAGTTAGGCTGCACGTAGTTAGGACAGGGTCAAAGGCGATCCAACTAAAACAACAAGCTGACTTCAAATTAGGAGGGTTTTTCTTTGCAGTTCTTTTTGGAATTCAATGGCATGGTTCTCAGACATAAACTGTAGACCACAATATTGTGTTACAATGTCAGAATGTTGGACAGAGCTGGGGAGATGGCTCAGTCAATAAAGTGCTTGCCATGAAAGCTTGAGAACCTGAATCTGGGTATCTAGGACTCATGTAAACAGCTGGGTATATATATTCCTGTGTAGTTGCAATTGAAATGCTGTGGCTTTGGTATGGTGTGGTTGGGACAGAGACAAGCAGGTCCTTGGGGTTCACTGGTCAGCAAGGCCATGGAGCTTATGTTTAGTCAGAGATTATGTCTCAAAAATAATGTGGGAAGAAATATAAGGGGTAGAGGAAGGCCCCTAATGTCAATGCCTGGCCTCCATAGACATATACCTAACTTACATGCACATGAACATATGCACATACACAAACATATACCACATACATACACAACACACTGATGTAGGTGGGTCATCTGTCTATATGTTACTTTC
>LOJH01004011.1:0-10749 GCA_001685095.1 Ellobius talpinus
GGTGGAAAATTTTTTAATAACAATAAAAAAGTGCCTGAAATAAAAAAAAGAAGACTTTAAGCTGACTTGACATGCTTTTTGTTTCATATTATACAAGGGATTCTAAGGTTCTTGGTTTTTGAAGGTAAGATGTACCTGTGTGCGTGCATGCAATGCTGGGAATATGTGTACAGGAAATCCTGGAGCAGGGACAGATGCTGAGGTGGGAGAGCCATGAGTCTGTGCCAGACCTCGAGGACTGCAGAGTAAGCCTGTACCCCCAGCCACCTTCGCCTCTCAAGAAGTGACCCAGGAAAAGTTTCAAGGGCTTGTGAGTCAGAGGGGCTTCGACTTGGGTTAAAAACATGCTTCCCCGAGACTCAGTTTCCTCCGGGTGAGCTGCAAGAAGCAGCCAGAGTGGAGAGCTCAATAGTCAGGGATGGTTTCTATTGCTTATTCCTGCTCCTCCAAAGACCAGAACATTTCATATACTGTGAACACAGAGAAGAGGTTCATCCCGTTGAAACCAAGCAATGGAGTTTATTGTGTTAAATAGCTGCTGTTGCCAGTATTGCTCCAAGCCTCCCCATCCTACTTTCTCCTTCTCCCTCCCCCCTCCCCCACATCCCTTTCTCCTTTCTCTCCCACTCCCTTTCTTCCCTTTCTCCTTTCTCTTTCCACCTCTTCCTTCCCAAACCCCTGTAGCCCAGCCTGGACTGGCATCAGCCTTGGTCTTCCTGCCTTTACCCTGCCCCATCCCTCTCTGGGACGCTTCTCCCAGGTCTTTGCTACCAGATCTCAAAGCACTGCTGTGCACTGCATTCACCCACTGTTGTGCACAACACTCACTAGCCCCACTGCTGCGCACTGCACTCATTCGCCCCACTGCTATGTGCTGCCCTCACCCCACTGCTGTGCACTGTACTCACTCACCCCGCTGCTGCACACTGCACTCACATGCCCCACTGTTATGTGCTGCCCTCATCCCACTGCTGTGCACTGCATTCACTCACCCTGCTGCTATGCACTGCACTCACTAGCCCCACTGCTATGCACTGCCCTCACCTCACTGCTGTGCATTGCCCTTGTCCCACTGCTGTGCACTGCACTCACTAGCCCCACTGCTATGTGCTGCCCTCACCCCACTGCTGTGCACTGCCCTTGCCCCACTGCTGTGCACTGAAATCATCCCACTGTTGTGCATTGCACTCACTGACTTTTGTGTGTTGCCCTTGCAACACTGTTGTACACTGCACTCGCCCCACTGCTGTGCACTGCACTCATTCGCCCCACTGAAGCACACTACCCTTGCTCCACTGCTGTGCACTGCACTCACATGCCCCACTGTTATGTGCTGCCCTCACCCCATTGCTGTGCATTGCACTCGCCCCACTGCTGTGCACTACACTCACTTGCCCCACTGCTATGCCCTAACTCGCTCCACTATTGTGCACTGCACTCACTGACTGCTGTGTGTTGCCCTTGCAACACTGTTGTACACTGCACTCGCCCCACTGCTGTGCACTGCACTCATTCGCCCCACTGAAGCACACTACCCTTGCTCCACTGCTGTGCACTGCACTCACATGCCCCACTGTTATGTGCTGCCCTCACCCCATTGCTGTGCATTGCACTCGCCCCACTGCTGTGCACTACACTCACTTGCCCCACTGCTATGCCCTAACTCGCTCCACTATTGTGCACTGCACTCACTGACTGCTGTGTGTTGCCCTTGCAACACTGTTGTACACTGCACTCGCCCCACTGCTGTGCACCGCACTCATTCGCCCCACTGAAGCACACTACCCTTGCTCCACTGTTATGTGCTGCCCTCACCCCACTGCTGTGCACTGCACTCACTTGTCCCACTGCTGTTCACTGTACTCGCTCCACTGCTATGTTCTGCACTCACTTGCCCCACTGCTGTGCACTACCCTCACCCCACTGCTGTGCACTGCACTCATCCTACTGAGTGCAACATTTATTTGGTGTATTTGTCTAATTAGATGAATTGCTATCATTAGAACAACAGTCCCATTAGGGCAAGACTTAGGTTCATTCTAAGCTACACCCCAGGCATTTTTTTTCTGAGTGTAGAACACACAGCAGTTGCTCAATAAAAACTAACCAAATGAAAGCACAAAGGACCACCTTGCAGAACTGATGTCAACAGCCTCCTCTAAGTTCCTGGGCCTTACACCATCCTGGACACATTACTGCCTAACAGCATGATGGGCCTCACTCTTTTAAAAGGTTGCATTTTATGAGTGGCTGCCTCATCATTTATTTAACAATCCTCCAGAACTTCAGCCGGTCTCCCTTACTGGCAAAGCAGGGCTGACTGCTCGCCTGTATGTCTGTGTGCTTGTGAGAATTTCAGAGATACAAAGAGAGGGTCCAAAGGAGTGCATATCTGACATCCATTCGTATGTGAGTCACCCCTGAATTTATAAGGCTGTATTTTTTCCATTAAAATAAAGTTATATGAGGGGCCGGCAAGATGGCTCAGTGGGTAAAGGTGCTTACTGCCAAGCCTGAGATCTGAGTTCAATCACAGGACCCACATCACGGAAAGAGAGAACCAACTCCCACAAGTCGCTCTCTGCTATACACACCTGCATGTGTGTGCACACATGTGTGCACTCAAACACTAAGCAAAATATAAAAAGGAAATGCAGTGCTATGAGGTGGGGGAAAGAAGGCTTGGGGACCAGTGCTTTCTGAGGACAGCCTGTACCTGGCTCTGGGCTGCACGTCAACCAACCCCTCCTCCCCAAGGGACTATATGGTCACATGTGCTTCATATGAAATTAAATCCATAAGTCAACTGTACAAAAAAAGCTGAAACATGGAAAAATCAATACACCCCCATACAGACACACTTACACACACCCACAGACACACTCACACATATGGTCTAGAAGTTTCCACTTAAAGCAAGTAAGGTCAGCATCAACCCTTGCAAGTTCCACTGGTAGCACCGAGAACGAAAGTGCTGAATAGCATCTGGTCAGGTACCCCCGGCCACCCTCCCCATCTTTCTATGAAGTACTGAATAGCGTCTGGTCAGGTCCCCCCAGCCACCCTCCCCATTTTTCTATGAAGTACTGAATAGCGTCTGGTCAGGTCCCCCTGGCCACCCCCATCTTTCTCTGATAGTTTTCATGTTGCTCCCTTTCTTAGTTCCCTCTTATCATGAGCTGTGTCTCTCCCAGTTTTCCAGATACCAGTTCCCTCCATGGCCCCCTGCTCCTTCTCTGGAGCAATCCTTCTCTTCTCTATTGCTCTTAATGCAAGCCAGCATCCCACCTGAACTCACAGGGTCCTTCTCCGGCCCCCCTGCTAGCCTTTAGTCCTCTAACCCACACCTCTGCTCTCCCTCCGAAACAGCACCTATCCCAGAAGGCACCCACTAGTTTCGACCTGCCAAACATTCCCCGAGAACACCAACCACCTAGCCTGACACTAGACACAGCCTTAGGTCACAGACAGCCACTGGTGAATCCCAAATCCCCATGAAAGAGACAGTGGTGAACCTCTGCTCAGGGACAAGAATGTGACCTTGGGAGAATCCATGGTTCTCCAACCAGTGCAAGTCCCACCCATGATTCCAGTCACACCCCTGCCCCACTATCCTTCATATAAAGCAGTGGCCACACCATGACCGCCAGCCTCCTCCCATTCTTTTGTGCTCTGTAGACCCAGCTGCCACACAGACCCTCCAGCCCAGTGAGGCCACTTGTGACCTCAGATGCCAAGCCTCTGGATGCTAGAATATCTGTCATCTGTCCACCCATCCATCCACCATCGTGTCTTCTGTCAGTCTGAGGATAACCTATCAGCTATCATCTGTCTGTCCATCATCTATCTACTTAATCCACCGTCTAATTATCCTCTATTCACCACCTATGTACCTAACCCATCATTTATCACCTGCCAAAGCTCAGCCTAGTCTACAGGTCCTCCATGTATCTGAGGCAGGGCCTTGCTGTTGCCTGGGCTGGCCAGTCTCAGGCTCCTCAGCCTCCCGGGTCCTGGGGCTGCAGGCCTGGACTCCATACTGGCTCTCATGACATATCTGCTCTGACTGCTGCCTTCTTGTGTTCATTTGCACTCCTCCTATCCTCCTGGCCTCTAATCCCAACTTTTTCTTTCCCCCTTCACTTTGTTATACCAAATCTCTAAAAGCCTTAGTCCTAGGCAATTATTCCTTCCATATGTATCTATGAGCCCATGTGCTTGTGTGTTTGTCTGTCCAACCTATCCATTCTTTCCATCCATACATGTGCTCATTCGTCTACCCATCTGCCTATCTATTCACTCCTCTGTGTAGCTACGTGTGCATGTCTACTATATTTATCATCTCTCCATCCTTAAGTCTGTCCCTTTCCTCTTCTGGTGACTCTTATGCATTTCTGGGGTTGGCATTCTCTACTGCTCCAAACAGAACATGCACCATCCTGCTTAGCATCTGCAGAGGTAGGCTTAGAGTGAACGCACAGCCTGCCCTCACACCCTGGCCTTCAGGTGAGTATAGACAGTGAAGCACCAAGAAGACTAGAGGAAAGGAAAAAGATCCAGTGTCTCCTCATTTTCTCCTGCCCAGTGTGGTCCTAGTGATGGCTCAGTCAACTAGTGCCTTCTCAGCGGACTCTCAATGTCTGCTTTCATTTCCTAAGGCTGCCACAACAAACTGCCCACTCAGGGTGGAAGCCACGAGCTCAACATCTTCAAAGGGCCCAGGTGAAGGCTCAGCTTCAGGGCAGGGACTAGCAGATGGGGGCACCTCTAGGAGCAACAGCCCTAGTCAGGGTGAGGCAGGAATATCAGGGTCATGAGTTCCAGACCAGTCTGGGCTGTGGCTGAGAACAAGAGTCAGAGTGAACCATAGAGAGGAAAGAGGAATGCGGGTGGGGAAAGAAAAGAAAAAAGTGAGGAGGGAAAGGGGAGGAAGGAAGTGGGGAGAAAAAAAGAGAGTTGGATCGTAGTGGAAATTAGGTCCCTGGAGAAGTGCCCTTGAAGGGGACTGTGAACTCAGCTGGCCCTCTCTCTTTCCTTTTTGACTCCAGATGTAAAACATTTCCTATACCAGAGGCCCCAAGACACACATCCACTCAGTCCTGAAATGGAACCAACAGAATCATGAGCCAAAATTAAGCTTTTTTCCTCCTAAGTTAATTGCCTTGGGTATTTTACTGATGAATACAGTAACTCAAAACAATGGAGTTTGAGCCTCTCCATGTTCCAGAGGCCAGCTGTCCAAAATTACAATGTCAGCAAAACTGAACCCCCTTCCTTCTTCCCACTACTGCCGTTTGGTCACTTCTTTCTTGTCTCTCTGCATGTCACATGAGTGAACTCCTGTAATTTGTGACTTGCATGTCTGGGTTCTCACACTGGGACCAGTGTTCTGGCACCTGAGGTCTGAGGGATAAGCCAGCCACCTCCTCAGGCTTCCCATGTGCTCACTCAGTGCCTAGCTGGGAACACTGTTCTGGGAGTCTGTGGACCCTGGAGGAGGTAGAGGTCACTGGGGTGGACTTTGAGAGTTCCTGTCTTCCCTCTTTGCTAGTCTGCGGAGCTGTGTCTTAGCACACTCCCACTGCCATGGAGTCCTCGCTGAAACAGACTGGCTCTATTTCACGTGTGAGCCCGAGCATATCTCTCCTCCCTTGATCTGCTTCTTAGTAGATGTTTGGTCACAGCAAAAAGAAAGTAACTATGCCCTATCCCAGACATTTTGGGTAGAGAGGAAGGTAGCCTGATCTTGGGTGGCAGTGCTGGCAGGAGGGCATGGAGCCTTACTTCAGAAGCAGTGCTCACTGGAACTGATGAGCACATGAGTGGTGGCTGAGATGCCTCCCTTACCTGACCCTAGTGCAGTGAGGTCAGCTTGGAGAAGTAGATGGTTTAGGCCTGAAGAGTGGTCCTGGTTCTGTAATAGACTGAAAGTATTCCCCAAAACTTCAGGTTTACCTGGGACCTAGGAATGTGACCTTAGTTGGAAATAGGGTCTTTACAGATATAAACCGAGTCGGAAACTAAGGAGGTTATGCAGGGTTAGAACTGAAGCAGGATTCTATGCATGTTTTCACTTTGTGAAGACAGCTAGGGGCTGCAGGGATGTGATCACAAGCTAAAGGCTGCCTGGAGCCACCAGGAGCTGGAGGAGGCAGGGAGCATCTCGATTTGCACTTGTATATGAGTTAGACAGATATTCTAGAACACTGCCCTGTTGAAATGTTCCTTCGCATTTTCCCCAGGTATCTGGATCTGCCCAACCTTTCCCTCGCCAGCCCCGCAAGGCATGAAGGTTCTCCTTGCTTGGTCATTAAAAAAATACAGCACCACACTGCACCTCACTCCCAAAAGCGCTCACTGTGCAAACACTATTGATCTAATCCAGAGCCTCTGGCCGCAGTCCCAGGAGCTCCATCAATACTGGCCCAGGGCTGCAGGAACATCAGGAGGCCAAGATTTTTCCGCCTGGGTCTCTGCTGACCCTGACTGAATCTCTTCCCATGATGAGGGGCATTTACAGGAAGGGAAGGTTCTCAGCTCCTGCTTTGGTGGACAGAAGGAAAGGTCTTGAACCTGATGTCTCCGAGTCATTTGAATCTTCTGTTAGTTTGCAGCTAGGGCTGAGTCCTCAGAGTGCTAAGCCAGCAGGGAACAGAGGAGAAAGAGGAAAAGGATGAAGACTCAAGACCCCAGTCTGAGAGCCTGGCCAGGAAAGGAGCATCCAGAACAAGGCAGAAAACCCTTTGAAGTGGAAATCCAGCACTGTGGAAATCTGCTCCTGGGAGGCAGAATGGGCCGCTCTCTGTGAGTTCCAGACCAGCCTGGACTACATAGTGAAACCCTGCCTCAAAAAGATCAAAACCAGAAACTGGGAAAGAGAGGATGAGAATGAGAGCTAAAACGAGCTGGCCTGGCACAGATTTCTCCGCCCTTCAGCAGGTTGAAAAGAAAAGGGGAGGGAGGGGGTGCAGGTGAGGGGACTACAGCCTGGGGCTCAGAAAGAGGAAAAGATAACTGAGATTGAAAACCAAAGAAAGATGAGCCCTACAGAAAGAAGAGAGCAGGGAGGCCATACTTAACCAGAATTTCAATATATGGACCTGGTTAACAAAAGACGTGGTCAGCACAGGTCACATGCTACTGCAGGAACAAGCAGGCCCTGGACCATAGCAGCTGAACGCCCCATGGCTCTCTTGATGAAGCAGCATGCCTGCTGCCGATGCAATGGACACTATACCTCCTCCCTGCAGCACTGACTCAGGATAGAGCCTTCATGCATCCATGACTGCAGGCCGAGAAAAAAGACAACGGGCACCTTAGATACTGGCTTTACAGCTAGATCCAGACAGACCCCAAACTGCTCCTCTCATGTTCACTGGCCAGCTCCCACCACATGACCACACCTGACTTCAAGGTCACAGTTGCTGAGACTCTGATTGGAAAATATTAGTTGAGCCAGGTTCAATGTTGCAAAGCCTGTGATCTCAGCACTGGAGAGGCTGATATAGGAAGATTACTGAGAGTTCAAGACCAACTTCAGGGACAATAGAGGTTTCAAGACCAGTCCAGGCTACATGAGGACCCTGTCTCAGGAAAGCAAGAGGAAGAAACCAGCCTAGAGGATGTCCTCTTAGACGGTTTGCCCAGAGCCAAACTGCTCTGCAGGTGTCAGAGGCAGGATATGAGCCCAGGGCTCTAGCCCCTGCTCTTAGCAACGAGGATAAACCTGGATAGCAGGTAGAGACAGGTAGGAAAAGGAACAAGATAATAGCTTGAGGGAGGGAGAAGTGGAAGGAAGGAAACGGAAATGGAAATTTCTAACAGCAATGGCGAGTCTCATCCTCAGAAACAAAACACACTGGAACATGCAGGACCGGAGGAGGGGAGGGAGCAGCAGAGGGAGCTGATGTCGGCACACAGGCAGAGGACAGAAGTCTATGTCCAGGTCTTTCTCAATTGCTTCGCACTCCCTGATCTCCACCTTATTTTGTGAGATAGGTTCTCTCCGTGGACCTGGAGCTCAGCAACCGGCCACGTCCTAGGCTGGCCATGAGTCCCAGGGATCTGACTGTGCTGGTGCCACAGGTTCACACCACCGTGCCCATGAGCCCCAGGGATCCGACTGTGCTGGCGCCACAGGTTCACATCACCATGCCCATGAGTCCCAGGGATCCTACAGTGCTGGTGCCACAGGTTCACACCACTGTGCCTGGCTTTTATGTGAGCGCTGGAGGTCTGAACCCAGGACCTCATGCTTGTAGAGCAAACTGGTACTCAGACTAAACACAAAGTCCTGGTCTTCTGTGATCCTTCTGCCTCAACACCCCTTGAGCAGAGGGAAGCACCTTGCCACACAATAGTAAGAATTCATACGGGATGAAGAGTTGGAGGCACAGTGATAAAGCAAGTCCCTACACTCGGTGCTCTTTCCATCTGTACCATGCTGAAGGTACAGCAAATTCTGGCCATGGTGGCATCTGTTTCAGAGATGCAGGAGCGGAGCTTGCCAAGCCCTTTGTCAGCTGTGTGGCCCCTCTCTGGACGTCATCTTTTGCTCAGTTCCCAGAAATGTGAACTGCAGTTGGCTGGCCCCGGCTGTACCCTCTAGCGGCTCCTCCCCACCATTAACGCAGGCCAGCTGGCTTCTGTGCGCTCAGGCCAGCAGTGGGAAGGATGTCAAAGTCAGGTAGTCCAGGTGGGCCTTTAGGCAAGACTGTCAGCTCATCACAGCCACTTCCATTCTGTCCCCTGCTAGGAATCAGCACTCACCAACGATGTCCAGGGATCCTACTGGCCAAATTAAAATTACACCTGGAATCTGTGGCTGCCAGAACTGGGTTTGGGGAGGGAAGGGATGAGAAATGACCTTAAGCAGGTGCAGGCCTTCTGCAAGGGTTGGGCAGGGACAGGGTGACAACATGCTGTAAGGATGCAGGGAAATGATGGCTGAACAACCCAGAACACAGAAAACGCCATGCGATGGCAGACCTCGAAGTGGCAAACACTCACAAACGTTTGGCCACAATTCAAATATTAACACTCACTCACCAAAATGCAGCCCTCCTTGTTGGCTTCCAAACCCACACCAGGTTGACTCTCAGCATTACCCATGTGACCCACACCATCACTTCCTTCTTTCCCTGCTCCTGCCCTTATTCCTGCCCTCTGCCCGTGTTTCCCACCGAGGACTTCTGAACCATGCCACTTCCTTCTGTTGCCCCTTGGTGGTTTCAAACACAAGCAGAGGTTCTCTCCAAGGCCCAGGCTCTGTCTAGCCTGCTCACCTTCCTTGTGCCCTCCATCAACAGCACTTTCCCTTCCACAGCCACAGACTGTACTTAAAATCTTTGAATACAGTAAACGATGTATTACTTGTGAGGTTGCACAAAGTAATGTGTGGCTTGTTTTGATGTCTAACTGTAGACAACAGACAACTTACTTTCTTGATAATCTGTACATAATGCATCTTTTAAGGTTTATTTTCATTATTGCTTATTAATTGTGTATGTGCAGGTACCAGATGAGGCCAGGGGGCATTGCATGCCCTACACTGGAGTTGCAGGTGGTTGAGAGTTGCCATGTGGGTACTGGGAACTGAACCCAGGTTCTCTGCAAGAACAGCAAGTGATTTTAACTGCTAAGCCATCTCTCCAGCCCCTAATGTGAAATTTATTATTTTTGGGTTTTGCTTAGCATGTGTCACCAGGTTAACATGTATCCTGTGAGTCTGTTGCTTATATCTCCTCAGAAGGAGTCAGTCCCATGAAGGTGGGGACTCATGTCTGTGTCCTGTGACTTAAGCAGTATCTTTCTCTCGTGGTACCTTCTATCTGCTTCCAATAGGCAAGGGTGTAGCTCTGGGAAGCAGGGCCACTTTAGTCCATTTTAGACACAGAAAACAGACATCACCAAGGATGCTGCTCAAGCTGTTAAGTGGCTCAATGCCCAGACCCCCAAAAGCAAGAGTGGCTCACTAGTACCCTCACAGTGGTATATACCATGCCAACTGTGCGCCAGGCAGTGGCTCGAAACCAACAGTACTACACAGGAAAAGCCAGATGTTCTGCCCTCTGGCAAGGAACCCAGCCAGCTGTTTCAGTCTGCCATTATTTTGGGACCCAGTGGTCACTGGTCCACTAGGAAGGAGTACTCTAGAAGGGAGGTTGGCCATCTTCCCTTCATGCAACTGTGGAGCCTTCAGAACTCTCTGAAGGTCCATCAGCATTTGCAATCTGTCTTGGGTTTCTACTGCTGTTAACAAACATCATTGCCAAAAAGCAACTTGGGAAGAAAAGAGTTTATTTCATCTTAGACTTCCAGGAAGCTATGGCAGGAACCCAGAGGCAAGAACTGAAGCAGAGACCATGGAGGAAGGCTGCTAATTTGCTTGCTCAGCCCCCCCCTTTTTTTCCAGGCTGATTTCCTTTTTCAAAAATTTATTTTTTATTTTATTGCACTGGTGTTTTGTCTGCTCAAATGTCTATGAGGCTGTCAGATTCCCTGGAACTGGAGTTAAAGACAGCTATGAGCTGCCCTGTGGGTGCTGGTCCTCTGGAAGGACTGTCAGTGTTCTCAACCGCCAAGCCATCTCTCCAGCCCCTTCAGACTGCTTTCTTATACCACCCAGGACCCAAGGGTGACACCCATGATGAGCTGGGTTCTCCCACATCAATCATTAATCAAGAAAATGCCCCCGGGCTGGAGAGATGGCTCAGAGGTTAAGAGCATTGCCTGCTCGTCCAAAGGTCC
>LOJH01004011.1:10834-38831 GCA_001685095.1 Ellobius talpinus
GCAGGCATTCACACAGACAGAATATTGTATACATAATAAATAAATATTTAAAAAAAAGAAAATGGCCCCACAGACTAGTTACAGTCCAATATGGCAGATGTAATTCCTCAATTAATACTTCTTACCAGGTATGTCTAGGTTTCTGTTGCGTTAACAAAACCCAACCAGTATAAGGTTCAAGGGAAGACACCTCCCTTATCATTTTCTTTTCGTTCCCAGGTGCAATGGTCAATTTTAAGTGTCAACTCGACACAATCTAGAATCAATGACTGGTGAAGAAAGTCTTAGTAAGGGACTGTCTGGATCAGGCTGAACTGTGGGAGATTATGTTAGAAGAGGTGATAAGACCCATCCCCTGAGGGAGGCATCATGCCATGGGCTTGGGTCCTGGACTGTATAAGGAGGAGAAAATGAGCTGGCATACATTCACGCCCTCTCTCGCTTGACTGTGGATGCTACTCGCTGCGGCAAGCACCTGCCTTGACTTCCTGGTTATGATGAACTGTAGCCTGGAATCAAGAGGTAAAATAAACCCTTTCTCTCCTGAGCCACTTTCCTCATGGAGTTTTATCAAAGCAATGGGAAGCAAACATGCAGCATGTTTTCAGGCTTGTGAAGAAACAGTCACAGCCCAACTCCCAAGGAGCAACCTGACTTTTTTCCCCAGCCAATCTTTTACCTTTCAGGAAACCCAGAGTACCGAGTGTCTCCTTCAGTGTCTGCGTGTGTCCGCCTATCTATCTGTCTGACCCTGCGTGATGGGGAACAAGGGTGTGGAGACGCAAGGCTCACCTCAGCTGTTGTTCCTTGGGCTTGGCCCACCTTGTTCTGAGTCACTGCCCTGCAGCTCACCCGTCCATTGCCTTGAGCCTCAGGATCTCTGTCTTCCCAACACTTGGTTTTCATGGGTTCTTCAGAGGGATCTCTGCTTGCCACACTTCCCAGAAGCCCTCTTCTCAGTCACCCAGGAACTCTTTCAGGTATGTTTACCTTTTGTTTTGTTATTTCTTCATCCATATTTTCACTCTGGAGTTGCATAGTTCTGGCCTAACCATGGCTCTCCACCACCACAAAACAGCGTGCCACAAAATACGGTGCTGAGTGTTCGTAGATCAGGGAAGAGGCTAATACAGGCAGTGCCCAGGGCTTGAAATGTATACCTTCGATGGGAAACTTTGGGGATTTATAACCACCCCCAGTCGGGAGCAGAGCAAAAGTACACTCCACAGCAGCTTCACCCCTTCATGGCAGAAACAAGAATAGACACAAACATAGGTCAGCAGGTCATGGGTAAAGGGACACTCTCTGTGGATCTACCGGGCACCTGGTGCACTCCAAACACCACACTATGCTGGGATGGTCCAGCCACATCAGTGAGGACAGGCAATAGCCCTAGCCATCTGCCCTAGAGAAGTCACTGCCTACATACATATAAACATGTCAGCATACATATAAATGTGTGTGCTAAAGCTATGCAGTCTAGAGTTCCAGACAGAAATGAGGGGTGGAGGGGGTGGGGATGCAAAGCATCTAATGTACAAGGTGGGTTCTCAGAATGAAGCTTCTCAGAGTGACCTGAGGGAGGTGAAGAGAATGGAGTCAGTGCAAAGGCCCTGAGGTTGCCCTGGTGCACCTGCTCAATGAAGAGGTGTGGAGTCAGTGCAGAGGCCCTGAACTTCCTGGGAGTGGGGAAACCAGTGGCAGGCAAGGAGAGAAAAACTCTGGAACTCAAATAGAAGTTGGGGTTGAGGGACAGAAGATGAGCAAAATGTGGACCCCGCCACCTCACTCCCTTGTGTTGTCAGACACCCAAGGCTGGCAGCTGTGGGGAAGACAGGACAGAGGACAGGAAGAAGGACTTTGGGAGACGGGAAAGGAATCAAAACATGACAGCACCACTGTGCAACCCATCACTCCAGAGGCTGAGGCGGGAGGGCCCCAAGTTCCATGCCAGCCTCAGTGAAACAGTGAGGTCCTGAACCAAACAAAAGAAAGAAAGGGAGGGCAGAGGAGAAAGAGGATGCACACTGGAGGGAGGGGACACGGAGTGAGATGGTGCTGACATACTCTAATGCCTCCCTGTGAAACCTCTCTAAACCAGCTCCCAGCCACTCTGTGCAAATGGAGCTTCACTGGCACACCGTGTTCACGTACACAATATCCACGACCCCATGTGCTGCATTAACTAACAGAGGCAGTCCTTCCACAGAAATTCACTCCCCTCATTCGAGCCTGCGGCAGATAAAGGCAGCCAACACCTGTCCTGTAACACCACGGTGCAATGCGGAGGGTGGGAGAGTCAGCTAGTCAATGAAGAGCTTGTTCATCAGGTCCTGGGACAAAATCTCCAGCATCCATGTTACCACAAATAAATAATAAATAAGTAGAAAGAAAGAACCCAGAAATAGGCAAGAAGGTGTGTGAGTGTAATCCCAGCTCTGCAATCGTGGGTGGGTGGGTGGAGAAGACAACAAGGTCCCTAGGGCTTGCTCGTCAGTTTAAATCAGCAAGTTCCAGTTTCAGAGAAAGACCCTCTCTCAAAAAATAAAATAAGACAGAGAGAGATAGAAAGACAAACTCAATTTCTCTCTCCCAACAAACACAAAGGCATATTTGTACACACATGCATACCCAAACACACACCCACCCATGTATGCACATAACCAGACTAGCAGAGTAACATTTCCCCAAAACACCCCATACATAACACCATACACCCATGTATACACACACACACACACACACACACACACACACACACACACACACAAATCAGTCCCTTTTATCCATGGGACCCTACTGGATATCCAAAGCCACAGAGGTGACCCCATGTAAAGTATGTGTTCTATGCACAAATAACTGTGAAGGGGTCTAGCAAGAGACCAACAAGCATGACAGTGGGCTACAGCCACACACTGGGATGAGCCGCCAGCTTCAGCACTCCTGGGGCCCACCATTAAGTAAGAGTCTCTCGAACGTAAGCATTGTGAACTGCACTAACCTGTCTAGAACGTAGACGGCCAGGAAGGAACTGCCAGGTGGGTAACAAAGACATGCAACACGCAGGGACCATGCACAGCCTAGAAATCCTAGCATTCTGACTAATAAATTCATCAGTAAAGTCAAGGAAGTTGTCGTGATGACACTTAGGATTGCCTACGGTTAAAACCCTAAAGCCTGTATATTTCTGGAATGATCCGTTCCCTAAATTTTAACTATCTTGACCACAGATGAGTAAGTACAAGAGCATTGGGGATGGTATGCAAGCAAACTGACCCTCACGTGCAGCCATCCCTGCTGAGGGGTGGGAAGTCAGTAAAGCTGGGAGACGGTGTGGAAAACCAGTTTTCCTGGGCTCAGGAAAGGGGGGGCCCGCACACCTGACCCCAGCAGATGTGGTCCTGGCCCCCAGCTCACAGTGTCAGGTTGGATGAGGAAGAGGGGGGCAGGGAGCCTGCTGGCTAGATGCCAAGGGCAATAAAGGCCTGCTCTTCCGTTCTGTCTGGAGGGGAGGGACGGCCAAACAACCCCAGAACAGAAGAGGTGGGGACAGGGCTTCCAGGAGATAAAAGATGTGGGCAGGGTCCAGCCATTGTCACAGCTGCCGGATGAATCCTGGGAGCCAGAGGGAGGAGTCACTGCAGCACGCTAGACCTCAATCCATTGTTAAGTTCTCTGCTGCACCTGCCCATGGCTGGCAAAGCCCAGCTGGCACAGGTGAAGGCGTGGCCGTGGTTCCTGCCTCAGCCAAGGCCGGCCATTCTCAGGCTTCACCCTCAGCTGCCTTAGGCAAAGACCCCTCTCTGGGCCATCAGCACGGAGCCGACCACAAAAAGCCAGAGAACAGAAACAGGCTGGGGGTGTGGCCCAATTGGTGGAACACGTGCCTAGCATTCCAGGATCCCTGGATTCCATCCTGTCAGTACTTTAAACCGGGAGCACTCAGCTATAATCCTAACACGGGAAGGCAGAGGCAGAATGATCAGAAGTTCAAGGTCATTCTTGGCTACCGAGTGAGTTCAAGGACAGCCCGGGCTACAAAAGAACCTGAATTTTAAAAAGAAAGGTCCCCTGATCCTCCTGTGAGCGCTGTGACTCAAGAGCACGCAATAAATAAAAACATAAATATCAGCTATAACACTTGCAAGTGTTCATGAGGTACAGTATAATCTTTGCTATTTCCGGGGTAGCTGGAAGAGAGGAATTTGAGTGTTTCCTGAATAAAGAAACGAGAGAGCAAGGCACTGTGTCAAATTCCTGACATCCTAACACTCTGAGGCTGAGGTAGGTGGATTGAGACTTGTAAGTAAACCTGGGCTAGAGAGTGAAACCCTGTTTTTTTAATCCCTTCCTTCCTTTCTTCTCTCCCTCTCTCTCCCTCTCTTTCAAGACAAGGTTTCTCTGTGTAACAGTCCTAGCTACTCTGGAACTCACTTTGTAGACCAGGCTGGCCTTGAACTCAGGAGACGCACCTACTTCTGCCTCCTGAGTGCTGGGATTAAAGGTGTGTGCCATCACTGCATAGCTTCCTTGTTTCTAAATAGACAGATGAATTCAGAGGATGATAAATGTGTGCAGTTACCAATATGCTAGTGATCTAGATATGACCACAGCTCACTGCACACACACTGAAGACCTGACCACAGCTCACTGCACACACACTGAAGACCTGACCACAGCTCACTGCACACACACTGAAGACCTGACCACAGCTCACTCTACACACACTGAAGACCTGACTACAGTTCACTGCACACACACTGAAGACCGGACCACAGCTCCTTGCACACACACTGAAGGTCTGATCTCTGCATACTGTTTACATGCATTGAAGACCTGACCTACACACACTACTTTGCATTTATTTGTGTGTCTGCATGAGGGGACATGTGAACCACAGTATGCATGTAGAAGTCAGAGGACAACTTCTGGAAATCAGTTTTCTCCTTCTAGTACATGGATCCCAAGCATTGCATTCAGGTCATCAGGTTTGGTGGCAAGTAAGGCAAAGTCATCTCTAAGTACCATATTTAAAAATTTAAAACAAGCTGAGTGCTGTTGTGCCTGCCTTGTATGCCTGAGGCCCTAACTTTTATTCCCAGCACAATCCAAGAGAGAGAGAGAGAGAGAGAGAGAGAGAGAGAGAGAGAATAGATCAGATGCCTACTAAGGACTCAGTGGGCCACCACGTCAGAGAAAACTATTTTATTCATTCATTCATTTCCATGATGTCAGGAGTTGGGGTCTCACACACATGGAGCCATGCCAGCTCAACAAGGAGACTTGTTTATTTGCCCCTCAGAGAACCTGGACTTGTCCCTCCCTACAGGGCTTGTGACTAGAGAGTGGCAAGGCTCCTTGTCCAACTGTGAGCAGCGTGAATGCAGCCGCTGTGGTGTCGTATTCCACCATAGCCCAGTGCCTACTACATAGTAGGTACTCATTAAAAAGTCATGTCTCGAGGAGCCGGCCCAGCAGATAAAGCTGCTCATCACCAAGTCCAGTGACCTGAGTTTGATCCCCGGGATCCACAGGGTGTAAGGAGAAACCTACAAGTTGGCCTGACTTCCAAATGCATGCTGTATCATATATACACTCAACACACTAAATAAATTAACAAATAAACAGAAATATAATTTAAAAAGTATGATGCTCCGGGGTCTGAAGAGATGGCTCGGTGGATAAGAACACTTGCTGTGAAGCATGAGGACCTGAGTTCAAATCCCAGTACTGATATTAGAAGCTGGGCACAGCTGCATATGCTTGTAACCGCAGTGTTGTGGGGGAAAGAGAAGCAAGGATCTCTGCGGCTTGCTGATCAGTTTAGCTCCAGGTTCAGAAAGAGACCATGTCTCAAGGGATTCAGGAGGAGAGTGATGGAGCAGGGCCCCCATGTCCACTCTGACCTCTGCAACTGCCCCCCATGCACCAAACACACAAATAAAATTAATTAACTTTTAAAAAGTCATGGAGCAAAAGGTTTAGGGCAAACCCAAACCATAAGGAAAGAAACAGAAATGGAACAGGCTATCTGGGCTGGTGAGGAGGCTCAGAGGACAAGGGCATCTGCCACCAAGTCAGGTGACCTGCGTTCCATTCCGCAGGACCCACATGGTAGAAAAAGAGGACCAACTCTCATGGCTGTCCTCCGTGACCCTCCCCTAATGTGATTAAAAGGTTTGAAGGAAGTTGTCTTGCAGAACTCTTTGGTCAGAAGCCTTTCTGACGAGCCAGGACAGTTCTCCAGGAGTGACAAGGAATCAGACCCTTCTCTAACTCCACAAGTAAAAGCCAACCCCATGACAAAGAAAAGAGAGCAAAAGTGAAACCTCCAGAAATAATAGAAAATATAGTCATGGCCCCAGAGTGGAAATGGCTTTCTTCAGTAAGATACTAAACTCAACAACTACCAAGGAAAAAAAATGTTTAAATTCCTCATTCTAAAATTAACAGCTGTCAATCAAAAGGCATGGAATGTGGAAAAGTGTTTAGAAGGATGTAATACCACGATAAAGAGTTATTATCTGAAAACAGAGAAGAGGAAGGATGTAATACCATACTAAAGTGTTATTATCTGAAAACAGAGAAGAGGATGCATATGATAAATGATGAAGTCATTCCCAGAATATATAAAGAGCACCTAGGAATCAATATGGAAAAATGAAAAGCAAAAAAATAAACTACTAAAAAAAAGGACGGGGGCTGGAGAGATGGCTCAGTAAGTAGGTGAAATGCCTGTGCAAGCATGAGGACCTGAATTTGAACCCCCAGAACCCACATAAAAATCTGGATGTTGGAGTTTGATTCCCCAAACCCACAAAAAAGTCTGGATACTGTGGGATAAGTTTATAATTCCAGGGCCAGGAAAGCAGGAATAGGAGGATCCAAGCTAGTTAGCCCAGCTGACTTAGAAGGTTCCAGATTCAGTGAGAGATGTTCCAAAAGAGGTAGATGGTGTCCCCAAGGATGACATGGAGGGTATCCCCCAGCCTCCACATGTAGGAAGACACACACGCACTAGGCCATGCACACACAAATATACCTGGAAAGATGGACAAGATGTGAGGCAGGATCACAAGAGAGAAAACAAACCGAAATCATCCACTACCCGCAGAAAGGCCACACGTTTGGTTTTGTTTTCCTAACAAAAGACACTACCACGTGTTGAAGAGTGTAGTGCAAGCTGACTCCTACCCCAAGTGAGCAGCACTTCACATGAGTCTGTGGTAACTTAGGGCCTTGCAGTTTCCCACAGAGGCAACCAGATCCACAAACAAAGGGACAAACTACCATCCTCCTCATCGGAAACCAGGGTGCTGCTTGGGGAGGGGAATGAAGGGCCAAAACTAAAGGAAGACAGGGTCATTCCTCCTCCACAACACAACTTCATTTACATAAAGTTCAAATGCACTGAGCTATTAGGCTTTGGTAATGTACCAAGGTGATGAACACCTGGGCAACAAAATGACCACTGTTAGTCCTCAAACTGCTCAGGATTAAGAGCACAGACCGCTTCTGCAAAATAGCCATGTTCTTTTCCCTGCACCCATGGCCCATGGCTCCAACAATGGGTCACTCCAGCTCAGGGGATCCAATGTCCCCTTCTGGCCTCCTCAAGCAATTCACTCATGTGCACACACACGCAGACACATAATTAAAAATAAAACTTTGAAAATGCCAAACTGTTCTTTTGTTTCTCCATCCTTACTCAGCCTGCTCCCTGGTCTGTATTGATCTCTCTCTCTCTTCCCCCTTGGCCGCTGCCTGTGTCTTTCTATGCATTCCGGGAAGGGAGGTTGGGGGATATGAATCAATCACCCACAGTCCCATCACAAAGAGATACAGATCAAGAACTAGTTTATGGAAAGAGCAGGGACAAAAAGACAAAGGGAGGGAAAAAGAGAGGGAGAGAGGACAGATAGATGTTAGAGCAGAGAGTAGACAGACTCAGGAAATGAAACAGGGTGAGGCCTGGGAAGGGAACCTGCAGGGAGGAAATGAGAAACAGACAGGAAATAAGAAGCCAGGATGAAGTGGCCAGGGACAGTGGCGGTGGGATTTCTCCACCTCAGCATTCCCCCTTCCTTCCCCTCTCCAGTTCCCTCATCTCCTCTACCTCCCCCCATCACTGTTCCCAACATCACCTCCCTCCATGTCCACCTTCCCTGTCCTCATGTGTCTCCCCAACCACCACATAATTATCAAGTGACCTAAAGAAAGAGGAGAAGTGGTCACCATTGTCCTCAGGGCCATCTCTCAGCTTCTGCCTCTGCCAGGCTCAGGAGGGGACTGTGGCTGCCTGTCACTCATATCCCTCATTAACTTTACTATCAAACATTCTCAGCATGGCCAGTTGTAGGTCTTGTTTATTAAATATTTACAGGGAGACATCCGGCCGAGATGAATCCGGCTTGCGGCCACCCTGGAGGGCCGACTATGTACCTGCTGCTCTGATTAACAGAGACTGCTGGTAGGAACCAGGCTTACAGGGGACAGCACCAGCCACCTGAGCACTCTGGAGACACACAGAAACCCAGGTAGGCACGGAGCTGGGCATCCCCACATCCACACTCGAGTGCCAAGATCATCTACCAGGGAAGAGGACTCCAAACCCCCAAAACTAGAAAAGTAAACTCAGAGCCCATTCTATGAATATGGGCTCTCACCAGCAATTAGATCCAGGGGGTCTAGAGGGTTCCTTCTGGGATGATGAAAAGAATGTCTTGGAGCTCAGTAGAGGTGATGGTGGTATCGCACCAGGAATGCTACTAAACTGCTTGTTTAAAAACAGCTTATAATGAAGTCTGCCGTGAGGGCTAGCCTGGCGTGCATGAAGCTCTGGGTTTTGTCCCCAGCACTGCAGATGAAAGGTCACCAGTGATCATAATGGCATAAGCATTTTTGGCTCAATTTTCTTACTTTTCATTTATTATTGGAGGTGCACGTGACTGAGCATGTAACTGAGGTTGGTGAATATGGTAGTTTGAATGAACTTGACCCCCGCAGGCTAATGCACTTTAATGTATGGCTCTCAGCTGGTGGACTGTTGCGGGAAGGATTAGAAGTGGTCTTGCTGGAGGAGGTGTGTCACTGGGGTGGGCTTTGGGTTTTCGAAAGCCTTTGCCAGGCCTGATTCCTCCCCACCCCCATGAGCTTGTGGATCAGATGTGCGCTCTCAGCTACTGCTCCAGCACCATGCCTGCCTGCTGCCCGCCACAATTACTGTGGACTCTCCATCTAAAATGGTGAGCAAGCCCCTAATTACATGTTTTCTTCTCTAAGCTGCCTTGGTCATTGTGTCTCTGCACAGCCACAGGACAGTGACTGAGACAGAGCACAACCTTGTGGAACTGTTTCTCTCTTCCCACCCGTATATCCTCCAGGGACGGATCACAGGTAATCAGGCTCTGTAGCCAAAGTCCTTTATTCCACTGAGCCATCTTTCTGGCGTGCCTCCATTTTCTTTTCTGTTTTTCTTTTTTATATATTTAAAATTATGTATGCATGAACATGTGTGTGTATACATATGTGCAAGTGCTAGTGTGTGTCTCTGTGTGTGTGTGCATACACATGTGCAGGGTGATAGTGTGCGCGCTCACGCGCGTGCAGGTGCTAAAGGCTGAATGTAGAAGCATCTGATACCCTAGAGCTGGAATTATAGGCAGATGTGAGTTGCTTAAAATGGATACTGGGAATCAACCTTGGGTCTTGTGCAAGAGCAACAAACACCACTGAACAATCTTCCCAGCCCAATTTTCTTTTTAAAAAATGCAAAGGCTATTTCCTAAAGAGTCGATGCTTACACTGTTCCAACTATTGGCTGTAAAGCCCAGACAATGAGCTCGCTGGGGTTGTGGCAGCCATGCCTTAATCCTGCACATGGGAGGCAGAGGCAGGCAGGTCTCTAGGAGTTTGAGGCAAGCCTGGTCTACACAGACCAGTAGGGCTATACAGTAAGACCCTGTCTCAAAACAACAGAAAGTACTCATACATGTAGGAGTGCCTGCTGTCTGTACCCAGGCATCCCACACAGCCCTGGGAACCGCGACTTCATACTCCTCTCACAGACTGGCAGGGAGGTGCCAGATCCCCAGTTTGATAGAGAAGGACATTCTGGCTCAGAGTGAGTGAGTGGTCTTCTGAGGGTCACAGCTCCAGCCTCCACCTACCTACTCAGTTCACCGCCCACCTACACCCCTGGGGAGATGACTACTGGGATGTGATGGTACATGTGTGAAATTCTGGTACTGGAGATGCTGAGTCAGGGGTCCTGAGTTTAATACTGGCCTGGGCTATAGAACAATACCCTGTATGGGAAGGAGTAAGGTTGTGGCCTGAGCATTGTTACACTGTCATGACATATTGTCACTTGCTGTTCTGTCTACTGTTTTTGTTACATTGTTGTTATTATATTATATTGTTCTGTAAGTTACATTTTAATACACTTAACATGCTATATTATGTCACAGTGTTGCTACGTAGCAACAGGTTAACCTGGAACTCCTGACCACAAGGCTTACTCTATGCCCTACTCCCACCTCAGCCTCTCAAGACCCAGATGACTGGTGTGCATTACCCTACTGGACATGAGCACCTTCAAATCTTCCAGATGATTCTCCATGTTCTCAGCTATTAGCACGTCTGCCTTGTCCCTCTGCTCTTTGGTGCAGCTCTCTGCAGTTTGGGGCCTGCAGCCCTGGACAAAGATTTTTGAAGGTCTGTGGATATGTGCCTGTATTTTTGTGTCTAAGTATGACATAAAGGGGGAAAGGAAGAGGGGCCACCTGCCAGTCTGCTGTGGTGTTCCAAAATGCAATTGTCGCCCTATCACAGAGGAAGATCCTCCTGTACCCATTTAAAGACCAACAAACTGAGTCACTAAGGTCAAGTGGCTCTCAAAGGTCATCACAGATGGGAAGGAATCTAATCCTAGTTGCCCTGCACTCTGTCCCTTACCCTGCCTTGTCCTCACCAGGCACTAAAGGTGTCTTGAAATACGAGCATTTCCCCCATTGGGTTTTACTCCTTTCTTTGCCATCAGTCTCCATACAGCTCCTCTGCTGACTACTGCAAGCAGATCTCTTACACAGGGCAGAAACAATGCCCACAACCCCTGGGAACTGCCATGAAACCTAAGGTGGAATCAGGCACTTCTTCCATGGTCCTTCAGGAAGAGACTGTACTGGCAACAGCCCATCCATGCCCTCACTTGGCACCAGTGATCAAGTGACAATCTTAACAGAGGAAGAGCGGGGGCTGAGGAAAGGGATCGGCATCGGGGGTGAGAAAAGCGGCCCAGCTGCTTTTCATCCATGGGGGATGGAAAGGAACATCTATCCACCCCAGACACAGAGGGCAGTGACAAATTAAAGACAGAGTCTGCCTGAGTCCGCTTGCCGAACTGCATCCATCTGGTGACTAACAGGGACAAGGTTGTGCCCGTAGGTTTGAACTGTCAACTTTAATATAACCTGGAACCATCTGGAAAGAGGATTTCCATTGAGGAACTGTCTCGAGCAGGCTGACCTCTGGGCATGTCTATGGGGGTGGGGACAGTTACCTTGTAACTGATGTGAGAGGCCCCAGGTCACTGTAGGTGGTACTATTCCTTGGTTTGGGAGTCACATGAGTAGAGAAAGCTAGCTGAGTACTTAGCAAGCAGGTGACACGGGGGCATTCAATTCTCTGCTCTTGACAGTACATGTGGTGTGACCGGCTGTCTCAGGCTCCTTTCTCTGTGGCTTCTCCCAATGGACTCTAATTCGCCAGTGTGAGCCAAACAAACCCTCTCTCTCCCAAGTTGGTTTTAGTCAGGATATTTTACCACAGCCACAGAAATGACACTCGGACAATGGCGAAGCCAAGCAGCCTTGCCATCCACCTCTACCCCATTGTGGGTAGGACAATAAACTCAGGAGCACCTTGGTTTACCCTCCACTTCCGCTAGCACTCCTAAGACCACGTGCCACAGAGGGGCATGGGGTGTGTGAGAGAGTGTGAGAGTTTGGTGAGCTCCCGCCTCTCTGGGGAGGAGTAAGAGAACCTCCACTGGCTGTCACTGCAATGCCATGTGATGGGAGCCCAGTCCTCTATATCCTACCCCAGCCTCTCTGCTCCCTTACACACCAACATGTCACACCACACCAATGATTCGGTGTCAACAATCCAAGATCTGGAGCTTGGGGTGTGGTACAGAGCCTATTTGGTCATTTAAAGGAGACCAGGCCACCTGCGGGCTGCAAGAGCTTGCTTTTCTCTGAGAGCTGTTGAAACGGAGGGGCTATTATCCCCCACAGGCCACAAGGAGCATGCGCACCTTCACACTCTCTTCCAAGCCAGCATCTGGCCTGTACAAGTAACACACAAACCAGGACCCAGCACCCATTTGGGGACTTGTAGTACTGAATACTCAGGGAGCACCTCCTTTACAGGGTCTCAGGGCCAAAGGGACTTTGGCAAAGCAACATGGGTATCATTTGGAGAGCAGAGCTGGGATCTGAACACAAGGAGTCTGTGTGCTTGCTTCTGTACCCTACACCAAGATGATGCACAGCCCCAATTCCAAAAGCCAAGCGCAAAAGCCGGCAGCCTCTACACAACCCAGTTCCATCTCCCAAGACCTCTGCACAGACTGCTCCTGAGGACACAGAGCCAGAGCCATACAAACAACCTGTAGGGATTCGAACCACTTTCTCTGTGTTGTTAGCCGGAGCAGAGTGGGATGCAGACACTGCCACTTTTCTTTCTTTTTTTTAAGTCATGCGTGGGCATGTACAGGTTAGGAGCCACGTCTGCTTCCTTTCAGACAGGATCTCTTACTGGCCTAGGCTCACCAATAAGGCTATGCAGGACCTGTCTGTCTCTGCTTCCCCAGTGCTGGGATTATAAGCATACACCATACCGTGCCTGGCTTTTTACATGGGTGGTAGAATTCTAACTCATGTCCTCGTTGGGCAGAACAAGCATGTTATCATCTCCCAGCCCCTACCTAGACTCCACTTCTGACACAATACTGCCAAGAATGAGCCAGCCATATCACTTCCAGGATTCTACCTAAGGAAACAGGAAAACAGGTATGTCTACCCAGGCCCGACTGGTGCTGATGGGGGATAGTTCAGTCTTAACGCAGAGACAACACATGACAGTCAAAGGTGTAAGGCATGTCAGAGCAGGGGAATAAGGACAGACTGTGCCATTTCCAGTGGAGTAAAGTACAAGGCCCACACAGCCTCCATCTTCCCATCCCTCTCGATGGCACACAATAGGTGTCCAACAAAAGCAGATGGCTGGACGAATGAATATGTTTCCCCTTGAATCTCAACCCTCATCACTCTGTGCCTCTGCCTCCTGGGGATGCCTAAAGGGCATCCTGGTGACAGAAGGAAGGGACACTGGAGCCACAGCCAACACTAGAGATATCCAAACCAGGAACACAAAGAAAGTGAGGCACGACCTAAGAGCTGGGCACCAGAAGGAGGCAGCAAGCATAGGAGAAGTCCCAGCAGCTTATATACCCACATCCCCAGCTCCAGCTGAGACCCTTTCCACACACTCGTCTATATTTATATCAACGGATCTGTCGGTAGCAGGCTTGTGGCTGATCGTGTGAGATCTGAGGTTCACAGAAAACTGGCTTAGACACCCAGCAGGGAAGAAAAGCTGTAAATGAAATTTAAGTCACCCAAAAATCCTAAATCCACCCACTTCCTTCAAAGCAGCCCAGAGCATCAGGGTTTCTCTGCCTGTTTTCCTAGCTCCCTGGGCTGAAGAACTCTTCACTGGCAGGGCTTTCCTGGGTATTTAGAGTGCTTCACAACATTTCTGACTCCTACTCAGGGAACAGCGGCATCCAACCCCACCACCCACACCCATGACAACCAAAAACGTCTCTAGACATTGACAACTAGAGTCACCTCAAGTTCAAAAGTGCAGCTTCACATATGGACCACAACGGTTTCCAGATGCTATCATTTTCCTTCTCTGCACCATCTGCATCTTGAAATTGCCAATCACCTTGCCTCAAAACCTGTTCCACAGATCCAAAGGCAATGGTAACAAGTATTGGGTGTGGAGACGATTGAGAATTTGTCAGCACCATGGACAGTGCCTCGACACAAAGATGTCCCCTGAGGTGTTGTTTAGAACAATCAGATGGAGGAGGTAGTGGCAGGAGGCTCGCCACATCCCAGAAGCCATAATATCACCAGATATTAACAAAAATCTCTTCTGGGGTTTCTGCCAATGCATACAGCACCGTTGTGAGAATTTAAACAAGACGCCCCTTTCTCAAGTTGTTAAGCCCATCTGTCAAAAACTGTCATAATATCTTCAATTTGTTAGAGCAAGATTCTTAAGTTCCACCAACAAATATACAGCTCTCTGATGCTTCTGACGTGTGATCTGCTACCTTTGCTCAGTGTACAACCTGCCCGACCACACATGGTGGTCTGATGTGTTCCAAGGATGACAAGGAATTGTATTCACAACTCTGTATCCATAAAAATGTATAGAATGAGATGCATCAAAGTATTCTGGGAATTCTTTGAGTACGGGAGAATGTTCATAGATTTCACATTCTTCTTTGTACATTAGATGTTCAATAAGTGACGAGGCTGAGCCTCTTGGAATAGGTGACCTGAGGAGGAGCTATCTATGGAAGACTTGTAGGATGCAACAGAGGCGGAGTGGACACCATTATGCAAAGGAGCAAAGGAGCAGAATGGAAGAGTGGGACCAAAGATACAATAGGAATCAGGCCTCAACATGTCACAGGAGTCTGTGATTCTGTAACCTGTGTATTCTGGTTGCTGGGTAACCACTGTAGGCATTTCCTTGCTCCCCCTGGAGAAAACATGGTCCCAATTTTTCTACCAATACAGCAAAAGCCAAGGACTTCCACTTTCAGTCCCATGACTGAAACAAACAGATGACATGTTTTCAGACTTTAATAACATCTGTCAATAACCCTGTTAGCCTTCCCCACAGCATCTCAACTGAACACTTGCATGTGGCATGGTGCAGGAAGTGCCAAGTGCGATGAAGGCAGGAGCCTACTCTCTGAGCTTCAAGAGCAGCCTAGTTAGAGAAGCATGGCAGAAACACATATTGCTTCTGGAAGCAGCAAATAAGAGTGGATTGGTACTGGAGAAGGCATGACAGGGCAGAAACAGGGAATTCCATGGTCCCAAGTCAATGAGAAGAGCACATGTCAGAGACCACACACAGGCCTTGCCCTGACCATGTTCTGACATCCAACAAATACCCATACACCTGCCCACTCATTTTTTCTTTCAATCTAATTCCTTTATCATTACATCTACTCATTTATTTACATGCTAATCCTTACACCAGCCCATCCATCTACCAATCCACCTATCCACTCACCTATCTACCCATCCACTCATCCATCCATGTACCCACCCACTAATCTATCCTCCATCTATCTATTCACCCATCTATTTACTCATCCATCCATCCATCCATTTATTCCGTATCATCCATCCATCTACCCACCCACCCACTATATATTTATCCATCCGTCCATCTATCCACCCATCCATCCACCCATCCATCCATCCATCCATCCATCCGTTTACTCCATATCATCCATCCATCTACCCACCCACTATATATTTATCCATCCATCTGTCCACCCTTCTATCCATCCATCCATCCATCCATCCATCCATTTACTCTGTATTATCCATCCATCTACCCACCCACCCACTATATATTTATCCATCCATCCATCCATCCATCCATTTACTCCGTATCATCCATCCATCTACCCACCCACCCACTATCTACTTATCCATTCATCCATCCATCCATCCATCCATCCATCCATCCATTTACTCAGTATCATCCATCCATCTACCCACCCACCCACTATCTACTTATCCATTCATCTGTCTGTCCATCCATCCTTCCATACATCCATCTATCCATCCGTCTACTCTGTATCCATCCATCCACCCACCCATCTATCCATCCATCCATTCATCTATTCATCCATCCATCTGTCCACCCATCTATCTACCTATTCATCCACTCACCCACCCATCTATCTACTCTGCATCCATCCATCTATCCATCCATATGTCCACCCATTTATCTACCTATTCATTTACTCACCCACCCATCTATCTACTCTGCATCCATCCATCTATCCACCCATCTATCTACCCATCCATTCATTCACACACTCATCTATCTACCCATTGATCCATCCACCCACCCACCCATCTACTGACCTACCTACCCACTCACTCATCTACCTACCTACCTACACACTCTCCTGTCCATCCAACCATCCATTCATCTGTCTATTGACCATCCACCATCCATCCATCCACTGCACATCTATCTAAATATCCATCCAAGCAACTGTCCACTCATCCATCCATGAACCTGTCTGTGGTAGTCTGAATAAGAATGATGCTTATGGATTCCAGTATTTGAACACTTGGTTCCCAGTTTGTGACCCTGTTTTGGGGTAAGGGTAGGTAATAAAGCCTTGCTGGAGACAGCACATAACTGGGGGGGGGCTTTGAGAGTATTTGGGCTTGTCATACTTCCAGTTTGCTCTCTGTTTCATGCTTGTATTTGAAGATGTGTTCTCTCAGCTTCCTGTTCCTGCTGCAGTGCCTCCCTGTCATGATGGACTCATTCCTCTGGAACTGTAAACCCCCAAAACTCTTTCTTTTCTAAGATGCCTTGGTCATGGCATTTTATCACAGCACCAGAAAAGTAGGCAAGACACTGTCCACCCATCAATGCAATCATCCAACATAACTGCACAGAAGTGCAAGCCATGCATCCACGATTCATAACAGAGACCACTTCAATGTGGCTAAAACAGTCAGAACTGTCAAAAGTTCACACACAAAAAAAATTGCAAGAGCAGTTAAAGGCTACGAACCTTTCCAACTCTTTCCAATTTCTCCAATGCCCAAAAAGTTTGAAGCCTTGTAACACCCTTGCAGAAGATGGTCTGTTCTTAGGAATTTGAAGTATCAGATGCCTTGAGAAGAGGCATTCATAGGGGCAGGGTGAGCAATGGAGAAAGGATGTGGAGAGGAAGGAGGAGCAGTGGGGGGTGAGGAGAGTCTGGCATTGGGTCACAGGGAACGGGAGGGAAATGATTAGGAACATACAAACAGATGGCTGAGAGGTGGGGAAAATCTGGCCTGGGCTTGGGAACCAAGAGATTCTAGTATTAACACTCAGCAAGGTCTGGCACATAACTTGACGGTAGAGCACTCACAGAGCATGTGTGTGTAGGGGTGCTGCGCTCCTTCCCCAGCACTTGGGGGAAAAGAAGAGAAGACTGTACCTGCCTTCCCCTCAGCTTAGATCCTGAAGCAACAGTGGATGGGCACAGAATAAGATGAGAGATGCGAAAGAAGAATAGAAACACAAAGACCTACTATGTGCCATACACTAATCCAAGTACCGGGTCAGAGGAGCCCACATACATCCATCATGGACCAGGGTATCTCCCCACGAAAACACCACGGAAAGCACCACATGCACTAAAGCAGTCGTCAGTCAGTCAGTCGATCATCCAAGATGAGAGCCATTAAAATCCTCATACCCTTAGCCTACTGTGTGATGCTGCAATGGACTATCACATGCTCAGTAACGTATAAAGGAAACAAATGCATTTCTCACAGCTTTGGAGCCCAATATCAAGGCACATCAATGAGGGTCATCATGCTGCATCATCCCATAGCAGAGAGCAGAACGGCAAGACAGCAAAGACAGAGAGGGCTGGGGAGCTGCAGGAGAATCATCCTGCCGTTTGGGAGCCTATTACCATGACCACAGCATTCACTCATCTATAAGGGCAGAACTTTCAGGACCTGTTCATCTTTCCCATCTTTGCTGTACTTGGGATGAGTCCAGAGCAAGCACTCCCCTCAGAAAGCCAAGCCCCTAACCCTTCATTTGGGGATCCTAGTCCAGGGGTGCTCTACCACTAAGTCTCATCCACAGCCTCTTACAGAAAGATCTTAGGCAGGGTCTCTACCTCTGAGCTACGCCCCAGTCAGAATCCACTGGAGGATTCCAGGCCAGAGCTCTACGGCTCAGCCATGCCTCCATCTCTACCCTAATTATCCCTTACAGACCTCACCTCTCAACCCTAGTGTGCTGAGGATTAAGCTTCTGCGAGTGAACTCTAGTTTGCACACTCATTTACAGCAGAAGACAAAGTCAGAGGCCTTCAGGGTTGGGGTCTGAGTCACTGCTGGGCTCAAGTTCTCCACTTGACTCTGCCCCTAATCTCCTCTGCAGCCATCATCACTACCAAGGCCCAAACTATGGATTTCCACATCCACAGGTGGGCATGGGGCCGACTGAATGGAGCCTTGCAGAAGAAACACTGGTGGACTGTGAGGTTGCTGAAGACCAGCCCATGTGATGGCTGGTTTCCTCTAAATGCTGACAGCTCTCAGCTGATTCTAGCTGAAACTTGATGCCCATGCATAGACTCAAACAATATCTTGAATTCATTCATTCCCTGACTCTGAAAGTACCCCCATTAGCACTGCTCCCTCAAACAAAAGAGATAAAGTCACATCAGACTGGAAATAACCCAAATGGACATCACCAAGGATGGATAAACTGCTGAACTCTCCCAGAGCATGAGACCAGAGAAAAAGAGTAAACGACCTGCAGCTATACACAACCAGCAGTGAAGCTCAGAAACAGAGTGCAGAGGCCGGAGAGATGGCTCAGTGGCTAAGAGCACTTATTGCTCTTGAAGAAGACCCAAATTCAGTTCCCAGCACCCACACGGTGGTTAATAGTTCAAGTCAAAAGACCGGCTGCCTTTGAGAGCTTGGGACTGGGAGTGGACCACAGGAAGAAGTCAGTTTTTCCATTCAGGACTGTGGCTCAGTAGCGCAGTCCTGACCTAGAGCGCGCGAGGCTCTGGAATCCATTCCCATCATTCCCAAATGAAACGAGTAACGTGGCAATAGCATCAGCAAATGTAATAACATGTATTCAGACCCCAGAGATGCAGAGGAGTGACCACAATTAATTAATACCACCTCGCTCTTCAGACTGTGTGGTTCTACTTTGTATAACGAGACCATCCACACCACCTTCATCTCTTTTATCCCTTCTGCAGTTCCTCAGACAAAGGAGCCCTGCCCTCACGGAGAAAACAAGAAGCCTGAGGCAGCAGGTGTAAGGGATGGGGTGGCATCTGCAGGCTGGCCCATCCCCACTTGTTTTCGCTCTACCCTATTTTCTCTGCTCCCCTTCCCTCCTAATCCAGTCCCCTCTAAACGGGGCTTCACAGCAGCAAGGACAAACCCCAAGCCCCCTCCCATGTCCAGGACTATAAGGACAGAAAACTGTAAGGTGAAGGCCTCAAGAGCTTGGCTAGCCAGACTCTGCCTAATCCTGTGGAGCAAGGCTTAGTACCGGCATTGCTCCCTTGATTTAGGAATAATGAAAGGTACTAAGGATGAAAACCAGGGCCTCCTGCATGGAGCCAGGGCTCTACCACTGAGCCACACTCTAAAACTTGGTTTAAGTTTTATGTTCACTTAATACATTCATTCATATGAAATGCACAGGCCCAAAGCGGAAAGACCACCTGGTGGTGTGAGTGCCAGTCACCAGCAGGGTGACTGAGCCGGACCTGTCATAGGTTCCAGGGGCTGGAAGTGGGAGCAGCCTAGTGGCAGGTCTGACCCAACCCCCAAACACTTTTAAGACTCAGCACTCAGAATCTGGGGCAGGCAGAGGAAGACCTCCTCCTCCCAGATAAAAGCTAAATAAGAGGGCTGGTGGTGCTGCTCACTGGCAGAGCACATGGCGAGCACTGGTGAGACCCTATTTCCATGCCCAGCATTGGGCTGAAAAGGTGAGGGGTGGGGGTCGGAGAGACAGCTCAGTGGGTAAAGTGCCTGCCTCCAGAACCCACATAAAAAGCCAGGCGTGGTGGCCTATGCTGGTCACTCCAGCACTAGGGAGGTAGAAACAGAAGGTCCCCAGGGCTCTCTGGCCACCCAGCCTGTCCTACTGAGAATGCTCCAGGCCAATAAGAGACCTTGTCTCATTAAACAACGTGCCGGTGCCTGAGGAACTACACCGGAGGTTGAATTTCTGGCTTCCACACACATTAAATAAACAAATAAAGAAACAAAAAGTAAAAGACCCATGCAGAACAAAATCCAGGCCTTGCCTGATGGAAGCCAGATGACCAAACTTGACATCAGCACTTGCTTCCTGGCAATGGCCTCTCTCACAGCTATCTCTCAGCAGCTTCCGGAAGGCAGCAGGCCTCCTCACAAAGCGACTTGGCTTTTCAGAGGGAGGTCACTGTCACCTGGACAGGTGCCTCTGTCACTTAGAGGTCACTGGATAAAGTCCTGTCCTTTCTGTTGGGCATGAACGCCCACCACTGAGCTGAATGTGGAGGCTCACATCTGCTGGCCCAGTGCCCAGAAAGCTGAGGCAGGAGGATCACAGGTTCAAGGCTAGCTTAGGCAACTTAGTGGGACTGTAAATAAACAGTAAACAATAGAAACAAGCAAACAAACCCACCAGCCTAGAAGGTGTAAGGCCGTAGAGCTGAACTGGGAGATGGCTCAGTCAGTGAATGATAGCTGCACAACCCACATAAAATCAAGGGCAGTAGTGCTGAATCCTGATGTTAGGGAGGTGGAGATGGGTTGCTCCCTGGGGCTTACAGGCCTTACACCCTGGTCTAACTGGAGAACCCTAGATACAGACTCTCAAAAAGGTGAACAGCACCTGAGGAACAACATCCAAGGTTGTCCCCTGGCATCTACAGCTACTTCATCCACACGTGCATATGAATACACATACACACAAACGCACACACACACCACACTTACACACATACACACATGTGCACACACGCATCTGTATGCACACAGCACACACTCATACACACATGTGTATGCACACACACATGCACACACATACCACACGCTCACATACACCACACACACGCACACACACACACACACACACACACACACACACACACCACACACCATAGGATGTGAGGTCTTGGGCTCAATTCCCAGTTCCCAGAAACAAGAATGCATTAATGAAGAGGCCAACAACCTCATTTGTCTGGAACTGATGGGCATCTCAAAAACCCAGGACAACTAGGGGTGGTGGCCCATACTGTCTTCCCATTTTGCCCTACCCCTCAAGAATATTCCTTGAGTTCATCACTCTCTTAGATAATCAGGGGAAACAGAGCTGGGAGTTTGGGCAGGTGCACACAACATACTTTTTGTTTTGATTGGGTTTCTGATACAAGGTCTCACTGAGGGCGCAGCCTGACCTTGAACTTATGATCCTCCAGACAACTGGGTCCATCACACCAAGAAAGCTCCCAAATTCTAACTCAAGATCTGAGCAGTAGTGGGTGTGCGATGTGCACCCAGGGAAGGCCATAGAGTGGCCCGAGCCCTTGGTCTCATTCTGAGCAGTCTCCTGAGCAGTTCTGAAGGGCAGAACAAGGGGTGGGAGGGAGGCTTCAGGAAGCTAATTACACAGATCAAACCCTCACCCTGTCACCCCTGAGGGAGGGACTGAGCAGCGGAAGGGAAGTAATTTTATCTTAGACCGATGGGAATAGAAAAGTGGGCCAAAAAGACATGAGTTTTTTCCTCTTTCCCTGAAAGCTTCTAGAAAGAACCAAGAATGCACCATGCTTGAGGGATATATTCAAAACAGCCATATTCTGCCCAACAAATCCACACTGGCTCATCTTGGGAACACAACACCAGGAAGCTGAGCATGGATTCCTGGGCTATTATCTCAGCCTTCAGGAGGTAGAGCAGGAGAAGTTCAAGAGCAAGCCTCAGCTATATATGGAACTCAAGGCCAGCCTGAGCTACACAAACAAAACCACACAATGGAACAACCCACTGGAGACAGACTCTGGAATTCTGCTTTTAGGTTTTGGAACTTTCTTGACATGCCAACCATTTTCTCTGCATGCCCCCCCATCCTCAAGACCCTCTGAAGACGCAAACAGAAGCTCTCCCCTCACCACCCAAAATGTGGAAACAGAGGTCCCAACACCAGAGACGGAGTGGCCTCAAAGAGTCTGACACTCGGGGCTGATCTACCTACACGCTAAAGAATTTTCTGGTTATTGTTTTGGTCTTCTGAAGTTTTTGTTTGTCTGAGACAGGGTCTCATGTAGCCCAGACTGGCCTCAGCTTGGCTATGTAGCCAAGGATAACTGTGAACTTCCGATCCTCCTACCTCCACCTCCTGAGTACTGGGATCACAGGTATGCACCACCACCCCTAATTTCTGCAATGCTGGGGATGGAACCCAGGGCCTTGTGCATGTTGGGCAAGCACTCTGCCAGCTGAGCCACATCCCCAACCCCTGAAGGGTTTCTTCTCCCTGCTGTTCTCTGCCGGACACATGGCCCCTTCCTCAGAGCTGACTCTTGGAGATGCACTGGCTGTATGAGATTGGGCCAAGTAAACCCTCCTAGCTGGGCTTCATCACAGAACAAGCACGTGCACATTCAATTCTGCGGGAAGCAGGAAACGAGGGTGCACACCCCAAGCACCTGCAGGTAGCCCCCAAAGCTCTGAAGGCAGCTTTCCAGCTCCACAGGCCCTGCTTTCAACTCCAAGCACCACTTGGGAGACCTTCCCTGACTTAACAGCCTCATTCACAGCCTCCAGGAAACCCACCCATCCCACCCCTGTGTATTTACCAAAGAGAAATGAAATATAGCTCCCCAGCACTCCCAGTAAAACCCAGACAACAGCATTGACAGCTGCTCTGTTCATAATTGTCCACCCTGGAGACACTCAAATGTCCTTCAGCTGGGACATGGGACAAACTGGAGCCCATTCACTGAGTACTGGTTAGCAATTCAAAGAGACAATACTGAGGTGCTTTAATCTCAGCACTCAGGAGACAGAGGCAGGCAGATCTCTGTGAGTTCAAAGCCAGCCTGCTGTACATAATGACTTTCAGGACAGCCAGGGCTATCTAATGAGATGGGGATTCGGTGGCTGGGGAGGGGATAGGCTAATGACACTCAGGCTACTACAGACCTACATGAAGCTCACCTCTGAAGGTGCAGTGTTACTGCCTGTCTCCCAACCATGGGATGCAGCGGATCAAGAAGGCAGGCAAATCAAGAGACTTGGTCTCAAATAATCAAGAGCTAGGACTGTAGCTCAGTGGTGGAGCTCTTGCTACCATGCAGGAGACCCTGGGTTTCATCCATAGCACTGAAGGAAAAAAAAAGCTAATGCATGATTCTATTTCTAGAACCTTCTAGAAAAGGAAAAAACTACAGCATCTCCATGAGGTCACAGGTCACAAGAGACAGGAGACTTGAGGTGCTGACTCAGAAGAGGAACAGGGAATATTTTGGGGAGATGGAGCTGTTCCCTATGTCTTGTAGGGCGCTGGCTCCACAGCCCCACACACCTGTCAAAATTCATCTAACAGTACACACGGAAGACAAAGCCTGCTACAAAGAGACTACACCTCCTCAAACCTGTTTTCCAAGTAGAAGGGAAAAGACAACAGGGTGTGTCAGGATGTTCTGGAGACCCAAAGCCCCGAGCTGGCAGCTAGGGGTTCCCCAGAAGCACACTGGATACAATCCTAGTACTATGAAGACCGAGACATCAGGGCCATAAGTTTGAGATCAACATAGGCTATATAGTAACACTTCTCTGGCAGATGAGTGCTCCAGGATGGAAAGGCATAGTCCTGACCCACATCCCAGGGCCAGACAAGAACTATCATCTTAATGAAATGAACTCTATGAGCACGAGACCCACACCACTACCAGACAGATACTCCTTGGCTTATGATGGAACCACATCCAAAGAAACACTAACACCATAAACTGACACCCGATCAATTCTGCTGCCCCTCAGTATTTCCACATATCAGCCGTCACTCTTGCTATCACTGTACCACCTGGCACTACTGTTTATTTAGCTGCCTGGTATTACAAACTGTCAACAGACCAATCGCTGCTAGCCCAGGATAGACCACAATTCCGAATATGGTACCTATTGCCTATGTGCCCCTTCTCCATTCTCTGGTTAAGACAGCAAATTGCAAGCTGAACACCATAGCTAAGTCAGGAGCCCCCCCCCCGGCGCCCCACCGCCGTCTCTGCAGTATTCCTGGTGGGGTGGGGAGCTCACTAAACACACTGCTTTTTCTTCTTCAAAACCTATCCTGACTCTTGCCAAATGGGTTGCACAAGAGCTGGGGCTTTCGGGTTCACTGACAAAACACACGCTTAGCACGCATGAGCACCTCAAAAGGCCATTATAAACCCTGAGCCTGTTTGGTTTTGCCTCCAGATGGGCAGATTTTTCTTGAGGTTCTGAGATTTTTTTTGGATTTGGAGACTGTGGATGAGGGATCACACCTTTGTGGAGGTTCCCAGTGGCAAGGCCAATTAATTCCTACTTCCCGGGGTGCTCCTCTGGGAACTCCTGACAAGTAGATGTAGCTGACAGAGAAACTCTATGACTCCATTTCAACAGGACTGTCCAGAATGTTTCAGGTAAGGCCAAGTGTCTGAACATGTGCCGTTACATCTCTGGGGGTTCCACCACACTTCTCAGTTCCGGAGTAGAGCCAGCCAGTGCCCACAGGCCCCTGACGCCACGGTGACTCCAGGGTCTCTGAGTTTCTATGATGAGGGCAGAGATGCATCCGCACACAGGCCGGGCCCAGCACTGGAAGAGTCAGGATTTCGCAGCGAGTGCAGAGGAGGCACAAGCACACGGGGACCAGGAGTCAACAGATCCTAGTTTTGCGGAGGCCATGAGGCCCCTCTTCTCTATGTTCCAGTCAGACCTACAGTGAGTGGGACCAAGGGTGAAGGCCTGTGCACTTAGGGCAGCTTGCTGAGCGAACAGGGCAGATTACAGATCGTCCTCAGAGTTTCTGACCCAGATGCAAAGACAAATACAACTCTTACTTCCACAGTCCTGCAAACCCTCCCCTCCACAGACAGCAAAGACACTTTTCATATTGCCCCATGACCCCCAGGAAACAGATTTCTAAAACAGGCTCCACACATCAAAAAGTCATGGGCTGGTCCACTTGAAGACGAGCTCAGAGGGGGAAATTCCATAGCAGAGAACACCCCTAAGGGCTCTAGGATAAACATCCATGAGGCCACCGCACAGTAACATTCTAGACGCCAAAACATCTCAAAGACACAGAGAAGCCAGGCACAAAAGAACATAGCTCCAGTCTCATTTGCATGAGGCTCACAAGGAGGTTAGAAGCCAGGTAGGTCAGCTGATCTTGCTGGGGTGTGACCAGGAAAGGGAAGAGAGAGGTCCTTTGGCCTGGAGGCTGAGCAGCCATCAAGGATGCCAGTCCCAACCTTGTGCTTGCCTGTATGCATCTTAGATTTTATTCCAAAAAGTTCTGGATGTATTTCAACTGCTAAACTGCTTGCCTAGCATGTGTGCCGCCCATGGTTCCATCCCCACACAGCATAAAACAGGGTGTGGTGGCTCACATAATACTCAACCACATTAGTGAGATTGAGGCCATCCTGAACTACCTGAGACCCTGTACCCCTAAAAAATTTTTTAAGTTTAGAGAAATTGCTTAATTGCTTATTTTTTCAATACCAATAGTATTTGGATATATTTTTTTAAGTCAGTGTTTTGTGCAGTGTCTTGACTCCCAGGCAAATCTATTTTATCTCCTCCCACTGGCCTGAATTTCTTGATGGAACAGCCTCGGGTCCTCCGTCCCTCCCTCCTACCCCTCCCAGAAGCAGCTCCATGCATGATGACCTGGCTTGGAGACTGGCTAGGCCTGGAATGGGAAGCGCCCCCTTCCGGAGTGGGGCTGTATAATTCTTCAGACCAGAAAGGGAACAGAAGCGCTGTAGAGAGGGCGGGAAACTGCACACACTCATCCCAAAGCTCCCCAGAGGGAGTGAGGCCTGGGCTAGCCAACAGACAAGGTTGGGGTGCTCTGGGGGTGTCTGAGGCTCATCTCCGCTATGACAGTTCTCAGAGCTGCAGCATCCAGGATGGAGAGGGTGAGCTGAGGACAGCAGAAGGGCTCCCCAACTCCTCTGCTTCCTCTTGGAAGGCTTCAGAAGGGGGAAAGTCATTTAACAGTAAGGTGGTCGCTCCCCGGGACAATCCCTAGTACGGTCTGAAGGCCTGTTCTCATCCCCTGGCGTCCTCTAAGCCCCAGCTACTCATTCCAGTGTGGGTACTAAAGTCACATGTCCTCTAAGCATTTTACTGGGCTGGAAGTGTTTGGGAGGACACACTGACCAACTTTGGCAAGGAGGAGTACAGGGGGCAAAATTCTGGCACCTACCTTAAGCACCAACAACACTATGGTTAGGGAGACACCCCTCAAAAAGAAGCCTTCCACTACACAGATCTTAATTTTCACCAGCCTCCACATAAGCCACTTGCTCCAAAACCTCATGCTCTCCTGGTGTAATTTCACAGCCCCAGGAACCAACCATCTGGAGCCCCTAGAAGAGAACGCGCCCATCCATGCTCTTTGAGCAGGGACTCCAAGAGCCCAAAGGGCTGAGACAGACTGGCCCCACCCATTACCCAAGAGCTAGCGACCCCTTGCAAACTCAAGGGATCTGGCCAGCCCGTGGAATTTTGGCCCTCAAGGAATTGGAGCCTGAAAAGAGCTACATTTGGGCATGGCGGGGTGGCCAGCCAGCCTGCCTGGGGAGCAGGGTGTGTCCCCCCCACACCGGGAATCTGGGTCATGCTTAGATGACAAAGAAACCTCGACTCTACCCACCCGCGCCTGCCTGCGTCTTCCCAGATGCTGAGGTTTACGGGCAGCAAAGGAGGACTTCAAGAAATTCGGGGCACCATGTGTGTGAAATCACTCCTCAGCAGAGGAAAAAGGGCTCTTTGCCTTTTTCCTCTGGTCTTTCGTTGGTGGGGGGGAACTACCTGCCCAAGATGCCTATATGGAGACTGATCCTCCTGGTGTTGTTACCTCCTGGTTCCCCAGGGTGTGAGAAGCTAAACCCAACCAAGCCCACAAGCAGCCCTTCAAAGAGGCCCACTTCCTCTCCTTCCTTCTGCCTTCTCTCATCCTGGAACAACCCACCTCAGGTCTTCCCAGGCCATAGGCCTCACCGGGTGGATAGGATTAGGTTTCTTTACACCCCAAAAGATAACGCTGAAGGGGCTCTGACCTGTGACGGGAGAAAGAGGACTTGCATACACGGAGACAGAGGAACAGTTCTCCAAACCACGGAAACAGGACAGTCCCCAGATGCAGCTGGCGGCTCACCCAGAGCCACTGAGGCTGGGATGACTCCACCACCAAGCCATATGGTGTCCCATGCCCTAGGCCGGAGGCTCCCACCTTGGGTAGAACACTAGGATTGAGAGGCCGAGGACCTTTTCTATAGGATTTGAGGGGGGCCCACGTGTGGGCCCTAAAGTGTCCAGGCACTGGCCCAAGTAGGGCTTCAACGGAAGAAATCAGACCCCATCTGAAGAGCCCCCATCAGTGTCCCTGCGCGACCCAAGACCCAGACCTTCGGTCTTTGCAAGGAACCACTCACTCCCCCGAGTCCCGAGCCTCCTAAGTACTCGCAGGCTCGCTCTGCAGCTGCAGCCCAGCAGGCCGGGAGGCTGCTTCTCACAGCTCCGGGGCCCTCATCTCCAGCCCCTAGCCGCCGAGGAGACCCCCAGCTCCCTCAACCCCCAGGTCTCTCTCTCAGCCCCGCAGAGGGTGGAGGAGGAAGAGGAGGAAGAGGTGGAGAAAGAGAAGAGGAGGAGGTGGAGAGGAGGAGGGGAGGCGCAGCCGCCCGGGCTGGGGCAAAGGATATGGCCATTCCGTGATCTTTTTGGCGTATTTTCTCACCACGTTGTCTTCACTGAAGAGGAACAGGGAGCGGTTGACCGTGAGGCAGTTCTGGCGGACGGGGATTGGGTTGTAGAGGGCCATGGTCCGCGCTCTC